>JAHWFP010243816.1:665-12031 GCA_023313725.1 Lithobius niger
TAACTTTGTCCTGATCCTGGGGTAGGAATAAGTATCCCAAACCTTTATACTTCGCCTTTGTATTAAGGGAAGATGACAAGCTAAATAGGAGTTGTATTTCTCGATTTAGTTTGATGATTGCTTAAATTTAGGTAATTTTTGCAACTTAGATTACAGTGGTTTGGCAGCTGAGTGTTTTGCATACCTGTGTGCACTAACTTTCTGTTTTAGCTTTCATTTTGGATTCAAAGGAACCCTAACTGAAATCTTCCTCGTGGGGGCCTGTAAAGAAGCTTGTCTTCACAACCAGATTTGAGAGGAGACCTCTGCTCAAAATATCAAAAACCTGAGGGTTTATCGTTTTCGCAACGAACATTTTTTTTTCATTAGCGCTCAATAGGTCTATCCAGACCTCCGTCTTCAAATAACCATATCTTCAAGAATAATGGACCAAAACGTTTGAAATTTGCGGCCCTTAATAAACAAGAACTTTATCTACAATCCTGCGGAAACAGATCCGTAAATTTCCACTTCAATAATTTTCCACAGCCTTTTGAAAAAGTCACCAAACTGACCGGCGCCGCTCGCAAATCTTCAATCGCCATTTTCAATTCCTTATAAATAAAATTGTAATTACTTTAATTCTTTTGCAGGCATAAAGCCTACCAGCTTAGTGTTGTTTAGGGGTATTTAACTCCACATATATGTAATTGGAAACCACAACACTTGATGTTTTTATTTTAGCGAAGGCCAAATTATTAATGAAAACTTCGACTGTTATTTTTATTATTTGCGGCTGCAATAATGTTTCCCTTATTTTCTGCGTTCTAGCATTCAGAGAATAAGCTGGTATATTTAACCTTTTCATTTTTAGTTTAATTGGGCATTAGTCTAGCAAAAACTGGGTTTCTAAACACTACTGAGCTCGGCAAACACTCCTTCGATTTTACCGGACAATTTTTTTCTCAAAGTGAAAATTTTTTTCTCTCTTGTATTTTTTTTCAGAGTTCCGACCATAGTAACGATCTTCCTGCTAAAAAAATCACGTTTGTATAAAGGTTTGAGCTAAACACTTCGTTCCCCCCCCCCTTCCTTCAATAGTTGCGATACTTAATATCGTAGTTTTTATTTATAGGCCTAATCACGTTGTTAAGAGTTCCAAACTCACATGCACTTTCAAAACACAGGCCTCTATCTAACCTCCCAATGTCGGCAATTCCCTTTGCCATCCAAGCTCCTTCAATTCCCTTCCAATCAGAATTTAGTATTTACTTTCCCCTCCACTCAGAGTGCAAGGCTATCCTGCCCGTCCGTGCTGCCCTACCTACTTCCGGTAGTGACAGCCTGGCCGGGTTGAGTCAGTCTCTCCTCCTCCGAGGCGATCCCTCTTCCCCACTTCGCCCTCCGTCGCTCTCCTACAGGTCCGCGCCTGCCCTCCTCTTGCCAGCCGAGCAGCAGCTATAAAACCAGGCTGTGGGAGAAAATCGAGAGCATAGCTCCACTCCAAGTCAGACGTTACTACGGCGGTCGGAACAGAGATGTCTCCAGTCCGAGTGTTGCCATGCCGGGCAAGGTAGTAGTTTAGGTAACTAGTTTTAGCTTTAATTTATTTTTTCGGATTCTTATTCTAAATTTTAATTTAAAGATTTTAACTTAACTTTTGACTTGGGTTCGCGATTATGGGTAGTTAAACCATCGGCATTTTCTGGTGTCCCCTCCCATAACTTAAGGGTTTAAGGTCCCCTTTCTAAAAACCGGCTTTTTTTCTGTTTGTCTCACAAAATGTGAACGAACTTTTTGAGATCACCAAGGTCCTGTAGCATAATTACAGAAGCACAGACTTCGATGGTAGGGCCTTGATTATTGCTAGCTTGACTCAATGTGAATAAGTAGATTTGATCTTGTGCAAGATGCCTTGAAACAAAATCTTAGACTAAGCTTGAAATTGTGAAGTACTTTTTCTAACTTAGAGGTGTTTACACCAAAGAACTTTTTCTATTCGAAATTGTAAGTGTGAATTTTCTTAAATGTAAATTCGTTGCCGATAATTTATTTCCTGTAAATTACTTCTGTGCTTTTATTTAAAGCCATTCAGTTGTTGTAAAAAGACTAGTTGCCAATGTAATGTTTTTCATTCCCCCTGTTTATTAAAACGAAGAGTTTTAAACTCAGTTGCTTCTAGAGAGATTTAATTTGCTAGTGTTTTAACTAAAAACAATTCTTTTTATTTTAAAGCCTAAGGTTAGCAATTAAACCACCCACCTGGTGGCAGTGAACCAAAATTCATTAGTTAGTACTAAAACTTGTGATAGGAAATAGACGCTCTATTCCTAACCGTGCAGTAGTGACTGCTGTGCTAGTTTATACTCCGCAAGAGTAAAGACGGCCACTAGAAGTACAACTAAATATCCAGAGACCACACCAGATGTCGGTGCAGAACAGTAGGCACCTCAAGGACCTGTGAGCACCGCTACATGAGGCAAGCAATGAATTCGTTTTAAAATTCGAGAAAATTGTAAAAGACGAAGGACTAACTGCCAAACAAATCTACAATTGCGACGAAACGGGGCTTTACTGGAAAGCTTTGCCTTCAAAAACATTAGCCACAGCTAACGATAAAACAGCACCTGGACACAAAACAATGAAGCAACGAGTGACGGTAATGCAGACGGTTCACACTGTTTAAAATTGATGATGATAGGTAAAAGTAAAAACCCAAGATGCTTTAAAAACGTAAAAATGAGCCGACTTCCTGTCAATTACTATAACCAAGGCAACTCGTGGATGGACGTTACGCTTTTTAGATCGTGGTTCTTTGATTGTTTTGTGCCTCAAGTAAAGAAGCGTTTAGAAGAAAAAAAACTAAAAGGTGCATTATTGTTAATGGACAATGCTCCAGCTCACCCAGATTGCAAATCTCTGGAAATTGATGGCATTCGCTGTATTTTTTTGCCACCAAACACGACATCGGTGTTGCAGCCTACGGACCACGGCGTCATATCTTGCTTGAAACGCCGTTATCGCAAGAGTTTGCTACGGAAATTGTTGTTTAGTGATGACACTGCGGTTGGTGTTGAGCAATTTTGGAAGGCTCTAACGCAGAAAGATTGCGTTTACATGATTGGTGAAGCATGGGATTAAATTCCTCAACACACAATCGAGCGAAGCTGGCAAAAATTAGCGCCATTTTGCAACAATGATGAGGCAACAATTGAAGTTCTTCCGGACGATGCTGTAGATTTTGCCGAACTTTTTGCTGAAATTCCTGAATTTGAACAATGTGATGAAGCAGACGCAACAGAGTGGCTGAATAGCAACGAAGCAGATCCAGGATATCAATTTCTCAATGACGATGAAATCGTGGAAAAGGTTTTAAACATGGAAGAAAACAATGCTTCAAGCGAAAGTGAAGATGACAATACGTGTAATGACGATCGTATTCGTAATAGTATCGCAGAATCGTGTTTAACAGCTTTGCTTTGGCTGGAACAACAAGAAGATAGTGACTGCATGCAGCTTTTAACACTAAAACGGTTACGTGACATGGCAGCGCGCAAACGAATGACATCTTTGCGTCAAGTGAAATTAACATCGTTTATTTAATTAGGAAGTGTTGACGTTTTTTTAAAACTAGAATTCTACATTTAAATCGTAAGTACAACTCGTGTGACATATGCATTTTTATGGGCCTACTACATAATGGTATTTCAAGAAACAATAAAAGTTTGATTTATCCTTTGTAAAATGCCATTTTTAGCACTAATTGTTTTAACTGAACTCCCCGATTTTCCGACCAACCATCGGCTTAAACTGTTCGGAAAATCGAGGTTCCACTGTACTAAGGTGCCTGAATTCTTTCATGACGAACCCTCGCCTGTTTTGCCTGCTCGAGCCATCCTTCAACAAAGGCAACAAACCAGCCAAAGCTGCAGATGACGACATCGGTCAAATTAAGATCGTGATAGATCGCTGTGTCGCAGTCCAAGAATCGACCGCAAAAGAGGTAAACGAACTTAAACAAGTGCTTGTTTTAGCAATCAAGCAGCTCCCAAGGGAATGGTCCAGCCATCTTAACGCTCAACCGGAAGTTCATAACTCCGCAGCAAAACCGCAAGAAAGGTTCAATGTCAGAGACTCGCAGCAACTTTTTAAAAAATGTGCATTCAAACTAGTCACAGACCAACAAATTCCCGAATCTAATGCCGAAAATTTAAACCCTATTGTTAAAGAAACTTCTCTGTGCCTACTGCCACAGATTCTACTTCAGAAATTAACGAAACTGAAAGTGAAACTTCAGGCAATTTCAACGCAGCTGAGGGTTTCAAAGAACAGCTCAGTAGAAAAAGGATTGTCAAACAGAAAGCATCACTCCGTGATAATAATAAAACTGGGTCAGCTTCTACCAAACCTGTGGTGTCCGCCTAATAGCCCTCAGTGTAGAGGGCGCACCACCTTGCTGTAACCTCTAAGCATTGTGACGCGTTATGTAGCATGACATCGTATGTGACGTCATGCATAATTGTACTTGAATAAAAAGGCATAGAGCCACCCTTCAGGTGGCCACACAGAGATCGCAGTCAGCAGTATGGGTTGATTCCTTGCCCTTAAGGCAGCTTAGCCTTAGCCTGTCTTAGGTTAGCCTTAAGCTGTCTAAAGTAATGTTATAGTGTAAATACATTACAGTGGCGACGATGTGGGATTTACCACTTTAAAAGTCTTAAAAGTAATTTTAAGCCAGTTCCTTTTCCTGGAGTCGAGATGTTCCAGAGTTTCTCGGACCAACCCCAGGAACCACGAGAGGGATGCCTGCCTCAAGTGTGCTCGTCAGGATTCAGTGGGTGTTTGGATACACAAGGTACTGTATTTTTTGTGAAGAAGTTTCCTGGTTGCCATAAGTCATCAGGATAGTCTGCCAAAAAATAGTGAGAACGCTTTGGTTGCTGAGGCCCTTGTTACTCGTTTCGAAGAGTTGGTTATTTCCAATTTAAATTGGCAATTGTGTTTTAATTCGGGCGGGCGGCCATCGCGTTGTAAAACGGCAAAGGGGTGGTTATGTGTCGTAGTTACTGCGCTTAGTAATAATTCCTGTTGTTGCTTGGGGTAAGACATGACCAACGTTGTTGAGTTATGCAAAAAGCATTATGAAAGGTAGTGTTAACCTTTGTATCAGGTATACTTAAGCGAGAATAACTAACGAGTTAATTGTTTAATTAACAATTGTTTACGAAATTTAGTGAGTCCAAAGGCAAAAAGACGAATCTAACAAAAGACGAATCTGCACATTTTAGGCTTATACGACTAATGAAGCCATGCTCTATACAATGGTTAATCCGTATTTTGGCTATTTTCAATTTTTCACCGAATTTCAGGGGTGGCAGAAAAACGTATCTGATGCTCATTTACTCAATTCTCCAGGCAGAAAGACGTATCTACCATTTTCACCTTTGATGTCCGTTGCCAGAAAGACGAATGTCATATTCGTTTGTTTGCCATAAATCGTGCGTCATAAAAAGTTCACATTCGTCTCTCTTCCTTGAGCCACTAAACATCAGAGGCACTTCGGTCATTCAGATTCGTTAAGTCCAACGTACGTCGTGTGCATGATGACAGCTAAATAAAACTAAAAATTGATTTTCTGTTTAAAAGGTAAGAGAAAACTTATTTTAATGTGAGTTTTAACCAGTTTGCCGAGTGATATGTCTAAACTTCCTAACAGAAAGACATATGAAGTCCTTGCACATTTTTTAAGGGATAACAACAACTTACTTTAAGATATAAATATATATATTCTCACCACAATCCATGTTTTAGAATGACGCGTTTATTTTTGCGTTATCTGATTATATTGTGTACAACTTCCTATTTTACCCGATAATATTTATCCTTGCAACTTCATGAAGTATCACAAGATTTGGTATGCTATTTGTATTTACGAGACGTTAAGCAAGCAAACTTAAGGAAGGATATGGAAGGAAGGGCACTGCAACACATTGCTTATTTCTACCACAATCCTATTAGTTAAATAAATACAGATGCAAACGTGTTTACGTTGCCTTTTGGACTTATATGTCAGCCTGCCTGAGCGGGTAATCGAACCCACGACCTTTGATTCCCCGCTCAGGCAGTCTGACATATAAGTCCAAAAGGCAACGTAAACAGGTTGCATCTGTATTTATTTGAGTTGTTGAGCCTCGGCTATCCGTCTTTAACCCTATTAGTTCGTGTAATGAGTTAGAATTTACGAACCGGGGGGGGGGGGGGGGGGAGAAAGGGATTGGCTTCGGGAGAATCATGTGGGGATAGACGAATGTCGGACCATTCGAGGCGGCTCATGAATATTTTTGCTCAAGGTAGTTGGGTAGGGGTTGTCAAGTGTTTTTTATCGAACAAATAATGATATGATATGCGGCAAAACAAAAATTGGGAAATTTAGACTTAAACTTTTTTTTATTTAATCGTATAGCAAACCAACATTGTGTCACACCGGAACAGTTAAGGTGTAGCAGGAAGTGACACTGGACATTGCGAATATTTTTTGGAAATTCTTCCTTTTCATCAGAGATGAATACCAAATATTACTATGACTACAAAACTAAGGAATCCAAAACAAAAAATGACTCTTCTGAACACAATCCTTTTATCCATGTTTTCTGATGAAATATCTATTAGCTACATTTGCCCTAAATATAAGAAAGTACAGGTCATACTTTCTGTGCAGCCAACTCAGCTAACCAATATATATATATAGAGTTAGCAAGGAAGGACAGAAAACTGTTCGAATTTCATAAATTCTGCAGTACCTACGAAGGACTTTAGTATAACTGTGAAAATGGATTCGAAGAATACAAACTCTCTTAAGTTGCCAAGCAAACCACATTTTCATGATAACTGAGGCAAGAAGATATGAAAAGAAGACATTCTATAAAACTTCAGTGTCTGGAGAATACAAATACCTTGACTGCTTAAAGAATAAATTTTGTCTCCAACTACGATCACCTCGTAGCCTACTAATCCAAGAGGACTAAGAACGATAAAAAAAATCAGGTATTGTTTCTAAGTTAGTGGCATGAACAGAAAAGCCTTTTGGGAAATATGCCAAATTCTGAGGGCAGTTAAGGTGACGTGGAGGAATTTTTCTTAACCAATACAGAAACAACAACAAGCGTACTACTGAGATTTTTTTTGTTTTGTGCAGCTGTGGGCACTTTTAATTGCATATAGTTTTTTTACCCTCGTTGTAAATATTAGTATTAAGTTGCTCAATTCGAGCTCCAAAGATGATTTTAAAATTTAAAAAGCGTGCTTTTATTTTTCTTACACTTACGTTTTCTCATGAACTGATCCTGGGTCTGGCAAAAAGACGAAACTCCCTGTTTCGTCTTTTTGCCAACCTGAATGAAGCGACTAATTCAAAAATTATGAATGGCAAAAAAACGAAATTGCTTTTACTCCTGTATTTCTGCGAGGCTGGTTTTAAAATTTTGATAGTATTATCTTAAAGGGTCAGACTTCCTTTCTGCTTAATCTCAACTCATATGGTTGTTAATTAGTAGGTCGGCTGGAACAAACTACGAAAAATGGCTCTCCTGAAAAGTTGACTTTTTGTAGATTCGTCTTTCTGACTTTGGAGGGCAGAGCTGTAGTAGCTAAGTGTTTTGGATAAAATATCTAATTTGTGAAATTTCGTTAAAACCACTAAATTTAAAAGATTTAAGGGTAGCACTAGTAAAAGATTGAAAACCTTGTGAGTGTTTGAAAGATTTATTCAAAGGTGACTACTAATTTAAATATTCAAATGTGGTATGGTTATGATTACTTGTGAAGTAATTCAATATTAAAAGATTTAGAGTTTTGGCTACTTTAAAAGATTTGAAACTGAAGAGTTTTGAAAGATTTAATAGGCCAATCTTACTAAAAGATTTAAGTGAGCTGTAGAAGCTAAGTGTGAGCATATTAAAAGATTTAGAGTACTGGCTACCTTAAAATATTTAAAACTGGGTTTTAAAAGATTTAATAGGCCAAGTCTCCCTAAAAGATTTAAGTTGCAAACATGTTATTGAAAACTAGTAGTGCGCTAGTATTGTGAAAAGTGTGAAGTAAATGTACCTTTAATTAGGAATATTTTACGTAGTGGCTCGACTTGGGTTTATGTCAACCATTGGTTATAAGCATAGCGTTGGTAAATTGTTGATATCAGCGTTTGGGTTTCTGGAAGGCAGTTTATGTTGCTTATGCAATGTTGTACTTCACCGGAATCGTAAGGGGTTCTGGTTAAGCCAGACTGGCTTGGGCCGTAAGGGGTCCGAGCTAAGCAGCGTAAGGTTGTTTTATGACTTTTATTAGTTTCGGTCTGACTTGCTGAAATCCATCATGGTAATTTAACTGATGTAACCAGAAGTTTAGTGTTGCTCGTTATTTTATTCAAGAATTAAAAAACTTGAATAATTGTACATCTGAGCATTTTTTTTTAGTGCGGTCGGGTGGACTGCAGTGAATAGTTGAACTGTAGTTAGGCTTTGAGTTAACTCGGGAGGAAGGAATAGTATTCTTTTCCTTCTGAGTATGTTGTATAAAAGTAATCTCAAATTACCGATTTGCAGTTTGGTACAGTTACGTTAGTAACATAGTTAAGCAACTAGACTTGGACTAAGTTACAAGCTCCATCCATTTAGTTTGTTGTACGGACTATCAATGTGTTAAATTTGTTGTGACTGGGGGTTAGCGAGACTAACTTGTTTCGACTTTATAATTTAACCGCTAAAGTAAGCCTAATTAATTCACTACCCTAAGTGGTGATTGGGCGATGTATTTGTGCCTTTTCCAGTCTATCGCGAGTAAAATGTTTTCCCGAAGGTGTCGAATTGAGCGTACATCTGCTAAAGGCCTTGTCTAGACCCAGGTCAGAACAATTTGGCAAAGTAATTAGAAAACCAAAAGATATTAAATTATAACTAATGTTTTAATTATTTTTAAAACGGGGTCGCTATAGGTAGTCTGTTGTGCCTATTCCGTTCCGTTAAAAGGTCTATGCTGTGTATTTTACTATTAGCTAAGTTGCTGGTTAACACTCCCCCCCCCCCCCCCCCCCACTGCGTACGGGAGGTTGAAAGGGTTATTGAAAGCTCTCATTAACGTTACAGGCATAGTTATGAAATGCACTAAGGTTAATCTTGAAGACAACTGTTATAATACTAAGTATCAGCATACTGAGTACGAAGTTAATATTGTGCTTACAAACTAAAGTACTTTACAAACTTGAACAGTTGCGTTTATGTATTTTAATATTACGATTTGGTCACGTAGCCTAATTCTATTTCTGTATTTAACGACACTAAACCGAGACCTAAATTATTAGTGTTATTAAAATAAACACGTAAAGGAAAAACTAGAATCAAGCTAATTGAATTCAAATTAACGCTAATGTTAATTAAGTAAACTAAGACTGTTAATTTTGTAAATGGCCGTCCGTCGCGAAAACCTACTTCGTTACCGCAATGTTCCGAATGATGTGCCTATTGTGCCTAGTCTGCGACGTTCACGTCAGCCTACGTCAGTTGAGACACGAATTCTCCACCAATTCTCCACTAGCTCGAACTATTTTCCGTTAGCGAAGAGCAGTCGTCAATGCCTCGTTATGTTGAATTAAATCCGTTGCTTTTTCAATTTCACGTTCTTGCAGGCGCTGAAATTGATTATTAAATTCCCTGTCAAGTCTGCAAGCTTGCAGTGAATACTAATGAGTTACGAGTGTTGAATTTTCATTGGCTGTGCTCGCGGCGAGTGAGTTTACCATGTCGACCAATCCGATTGAAGGGGCGGAGATGTGAGGGTTGCTTGTTAATAACTGTTTATATTCCAGCTGAGATAGCTCCGCATCGAAGTTTCCTACCCGTAGTGAGTGGATGAGTCCGTGCAGGTTCCGACAGTGCGTTGTGCTCGTTTTGTGTTCGCCGGCTGGTGGCATGTTCATCGGGTGTGTGGAAGGCCAATTGAGATACCTTAGCCGACCTTGGTATCTTTAGCCATTAGAGGTATCGGAGAATTGAGGTATGCTAATGAGTGCCATTAAAGGAAACAAAATTAATCAAGGAATAACATTAAATTGTGTGACGTGAATCGACCTGTTTATTCAGCAAAACTGTTGCAGTTTTAAACCACTAAAAGAAACCAGACTTTCCGGTCCTCTTAGTGAGGTTAGATTTTGTCACCAATTTCTGAAGACCAAGAATGCAAGCCGATCCATTGCTGTTGATTTTGTTCTTGTGTTTGGCCAGTTATGATTTGTTGTTAGTTGCTTGTTTTGTTGTTTTAAAAATATATTTCCTACAGGTCCAGTCTGGCTGGTACGGGCTTTAGTGTCCTGTGGGGAGATTAAGGTTTTGAAGAAACATTTGACGATCTCGAAAGAATAAAATTTAGAGCCGAATTATTGAATGCTAAAAAGTGGATCTTTGCCAGAAGAATAAATTTGTTAAACTAAATTGGAAGAAGAAAATTTGTTAAAATAAATGTACAGTCACGTTCAAAAGTAAATGTCCACGTCCATGCTAACGACAACAATGGCTTGTGTTATACCTGCTGCATGAGTAGCAGGTGCTTTGCTCGTGATACCGGTTATTGTTGTGCACCGCCGCAAGAATCTATGGTTCGCCGTCAAGCTCTTAAATTAACTTGTAAAATCGTTTGAAATAAACTCCCGTCGTAGAACCGGTGTGCTGCAGCTAGAGGTAACGTGTTTGTTTATCTCCTTAAGCGCCAAATTATTTCTCTTTGTTTGAAACAAGATAGACTCTTCAGGAGGGCAGAGCTAATCTATAGAGTTCGACAGTCCATTTAACTTTTGTTTGAATTGCTTTCAAAGAAATTCTGTTTCTTTTTCAGTAGGTTCTGAGACGTAAATCAAACATTTGACGTTTCTTATCAAGAAAATGTAGACTCTGTGGTGAAAATAGGAGTGTTAAAAATTACATGCTTGTCATTATTAAGTAAATATGAACCCGTCGTAGCATCCGGTATTATTTGTCTTTTTTACAGTAGTTCCATTGCTCTTAATTACGTATTATCGTTTTTCCTTGGCGTGGGGGGTGGGGGAAAGGGGAAGAATCTAATTACTGCTTGCACGATGGAATGATTAGGTGTATTGGAAGCGATGAATTTTCCATTCAGAGATCAAATCTGTTACTACTAAGCTACACTAATACAGCCGAAAGTGTTCTGTATCACGGAACACTTAGTTGATTGAGGGGATTACTGGAGAACTGTACCGAGCAATATTTATTTCGTTGGTTACGTAGTTAATGGTCGATTTTGCTGAGCCAATATTATGTTGGTGGTGTTTTTGCTGATATGCTATAGCAAGTAGTTGGAGGGGGGGGGGGGGGGGGCAT
>JAHWFP010243826.1:0-15467 GCA_023313725.1 Lithobius niger
AAAATATAATTGGCCGAGCGAGCAAAACGATTGATATCTGATGTCAAATCTTAAACTACAGCTTTCACCAAACGTTTGCCATGGTAATTCCAGTTATAAAACATGTAATTTGGCTTCCCTGCCGTGTTCGTAGCTCCCTTCTGTGCATGCGCTCTCCTTTAAACTCTTGCTAGAAGATGTATGACGACTTTATTTTTATTGTGCAATTATTTTTTTGCTTTAGCTAATGTAATGTAGGATTTCAACATTGCTATACTTCAACTTGTGTTACTGCCAACATTAAGCAGCAAAATATAATTGGCCGAGTAAGCAAAATGAGTGATATCTGATGTTAACTCCGGAAGTACAGCTTTCAGCACAAATGTGCCACGGTGTAATACATAAAACATGAAAGTTGGCTTCCCTTCTGTGCATGCGCTCCATCCTTTAAACTCCTGCTAGAAGACGTATGACCATTTTATCTTTATTGTACGATTTCAACATTGCTATAATTCAACATGTGTTACAGGCAACATTAAGCAGCAAAATATAATTGGCCGAGCATGCAAAATGACTGATATCTGATGTTAACTCCTAAACAACAGCTTTCAGCACAGGTGTGCCATGGTGTAATACAGAAAACATGAAAGTTGGCTTCCCTGCCGTGCTCGTAGCTCCCTTCTGCGCATGCACTCTCCTTTAACTCTTGCTAGAAGACGTATGACCACTTTATTTTTATTGTACAATCATTTTTTGCTTTAGGTAATGTAATGTACGACTTCAACAAAAAGGTTTTGAAGAATATAACGTAAATTTAATTTTCCTAGGATTTTTATGCCCCCTCGAACAGCTGCTTTTTTTTAATTGGGGAAGGATGTGGGCTCCCCCGGCCCCCCCCCCCCCCAAAAAAAAAGGGGGTCAGAAAATCAGAATTTAGCGGGAAGGGGAAGGATTTTTAAAGAAAAAAAAAAAGGCAAACCAAAAAAAAATTAGGGAAAAATCTTCCCCCCAATGGCTGAGAATGGATAGCTCTTAAACAAATAGGCTATAAATTCTTGGTATTACCAAACCCAAACTCACGATAAATTCGTAATAGTGTGAAATGTTTCTATACGGTATTCAATCCAAGTTTTTAGTCGCCTTACTCTTGGTAAATAAACATACCATTCTACAATTCGTGTGACATTTTTCAACCATTCTACAAGAGCAAAGATATGGCCTTACGGCAGCTAAGTTTGGTGTGCACAATATAAATTGCATTGAAAACAAGAAAATTACTATTATTTTAACTCTATAAGTAATATTGACAATAAATAGAGGGCTATGGTTTTTTCGTATTAAGTAATAAATCCGATGTGATTGGTTTCTTCTTTCTATAATTAGCAAAAGCCACGCTAGTGGCTTTAACACACATCATTAACATTTTTCCGGTAAAAAAAACTGCTGTTGCATGGACCCCAGATCGTATATTACCAATATATAGAACCTCCTTTAACTCTTGCTAGAAGACGTATGACCACTTTATTTTTATTGTACAATCATTTTTTGCTTTAGGTAATGTAATGTACGACTTCAACAAAAAGGTTTTGAAGAATATAACGTAAATTTAATTTTCCTAGGATTTTTATGCCCCCTCGAACAGCTGTTTTTGCAGGAGGTACAGATGTATGACAAGATTTAGATTAGGGGTTTGAATAATATCGCTAATGTGTGGTGCAGTGGCAACCCGGACCACTGCACTGTGACTGAGGTTGGCGCTAATGACCAAGCTGTCGACGCGCCATTAAGCCTCAATTCCCCCCCCCCCAATATATAGAAATAAAAATTGTCAATCTAACTGCCAAAATTACAAACTTTCTTCAGTTTGATATTGAACAAAAAAAAAAACTCCCAAGGGGCAAAGTTTGCCACAAGAACTACAGATCATCACAGCAGTTTCTAGTAAGCTCGCTGCAATTGGCTCGCGTGCTGCGAGCTACTTACTTGGAATTTATTTATACTTAATTTTATCGGCATCTAACATATCATTCAAATGTATTAAGTAGTTACTTTAAATTAATTTGCTTACAAGTTTTTTCCATTACTTGTGGATCCTTTTTAACCATGTCCCTCACAAACGCAAGGTGCTGATCTCTGGTCATGTTGTCGATTGTTGTCTAAAATAAAAAAGATTCTGTACAAGTATGCATCATTTAATCTGTGGGCAAATTAAATTGTATACTGTAATGTAGAATAGATTAAAACGAAATTAACTATTACAATTAAAAGGTTAACATGTAAAATGGCTTTAATATTGTTTAGTTTGTAGAACAATTACTCCGGACTTACTACAAATTGTCAGTACTGCATAGCATTACGTATGATATGTGAAGGAAGATAATTTAAATACGATCTATACCATGATGTCGTCAACCAAATTGTCCATTGATTCAATCCTCGGAACCCCTTGACACAACGTGTCCAAGCTTTGCGCGTCAATTGGGCGATAAGTCTGTCCTCCTGTCCGGTGTTTTTCAATTTTTGCAGGAGGTACAGATGTATGACAAGATTTAGATTAGGGGTTTGAATAACATCTCTGTAATGTGTGGTGCAGTGGCAACCCGGACCACTGCACTGTGACTGAGGTTGGCGCTAATGACCAAGTTGTCGACGCGCCATTAAGCCTCAATCCCCCCCCCCAAGCTTTGCTTTCCCGCTTGCCTGGCCAGCGGAAAAACGTCCTTTTCTGCTGGATCCCGGGCCATGTTGGGATTGGTGGAAATGAGCAAGCTGATTCTGCAGCGAAACGGGCCCTTTCTGGCCCTCTCGAAAGTGATCTCAGCCTTGTTCCCTCAGACGCCTTTCCAGCTCTTCGTCTGAGGTTACATGCTTTTTGGCAGTCCTTGTGGGACAGACAGGACGGTAATAAGTTACTAGCTATTAAGGGCACCGTCGAGGAATGGCACTCGGCGTGTCGCCGCAGTTGCCGTGAGGAGGTTGTGTTGGCCCGTTTGCACATTGGTCACATCCGACTTACTCACTGTTTCCTTTTGCGGGGGGTTGACCCTCCTGAATGTTACTGGTGTCGACGGCCACTTACGGTCCGGCACTTCCTTGTCGATTGTCGCTATCTTGATGGTGTTGGTCGTTGTTTCCATCTTCCGCATGACATTGCGCGTCAGTTGGGCGATAAGTCTGTCCTCCTGTCCGGTGTTTTTCAATTTTTGCAGGAGGTACAGATGTATGACGAGATTTAGATTGGGGGTTTGAATAATATCTCTGTAATGTGTGGTGCAGTGGCAACCCGGACCACTGCACTGTGACTGAGGTTGGCGCTAATGACCAAGCTGTCGACGCGCCATTAAGCCTCAATCCCCCCCCCCCTCAATGGTTTTGTGATCCTGTGGGTAGCAACATCGATTTATATTGTTTTCCTTTGCCCTAAAAATGACATAATTCAGATATAAAAAATAAATATGGTCATTTTATTTACAGGGAGGATCAATAACAATCACTAAAGGTAAGGCCAATAAATGCCTGCTCATAAAATTGTAATTCATTTTGGAGTACAGTGCTAGTGATTACTTTCACTTTATTCAGGATGAGAGTCACTGGATTGTTACAAGAAGCAATTTTTAATAGTTAAAACAGGTTTTCTTGGGGTCACTTGGAATTAAGGCAAACCATGAATAATTATTATTTCAAATATTGTAAGTTTAAAAGTGGGGGAAGGGGCAAAGTTTATTCACTTATTAATTCCGGTTCATAAAATAAATTTATCAGTTGTCAAGAAAGTCGACGTTCTAGCCCACCCAACAATTCTCAGGGGACAAATTTCCAAATTTTGATCTGGATGCAAATTTGTAGCCAAAAATCTGTTATGAAGTACAAAACGAAAATGTAAAACACTTTAGTCTCCTATGTTATAGCTATTGAAATTGTTAATTTTCAACACACACAATATTGGCCCGTTTTTATGCAGTTTGCTCTGCTCTCCTGCATTGCTTAAAACTGAAAAATCTATACTCGTAATTTAACCAAGTGTAGTAAAAATTGTACTTTAACTTCTTTGGAAGGAATGGTGTCGCCTGAAATCTAATTACAAGCTTGTTAAAATGTCGCAGACCATAAGTCTGTTGCTTGTGCGATTGAAAAGTTATGAAAAATTCAATTTCGTGGTGTAAATGTGCACTGCAATAGCTGCATGTTGAGTGCAAAGTGTGATTTTGGGGTTCAATTTGCCCATGTGTATCCGAATATTTCGACCTATGCATTCTCATGTTATACATAATAAGTTAAAATTTTGTTTCAAGATTATGTGGGTATTTGGAAGGATGCAACTTTCTAACAGACGGATGTATTACTCAAGAGTATGCCTGCAGCATGGCTGCTGCGCTGAATAAAAACGACACCTTGCGCAGGCGTTGATACTAAAAGTCCTCACTAATGGAACGATGAACTCGTATCAGTACGATTGCCTAGCATTTCGATCAAACTTTGCTAAGTTTGAATGAGCCTCGTATACAAAACAAATTTTAACATTTTTATTCTCGAATGCTTTTTCCCTCCATAATATTATTAAAGCGTTCAAGGCATTCAATTACCATCTTTTATTCTCTGGAGCCGGCTCAGTGCGGAAGTGCTCTCTTCTTCTTCTCTCTCGTACAGTTTGAAGATACCAAAAGCAAAAGCCATGCTCATCGTTCATCATGGCTAAAGAGCGTGGCTCCAAGTAGCTAAGGAAGACTTCCTCTTTGTTGGCTTGCCCTGCGCTCTCTCATTCATCGTCCTGCTCTCGTCCATCCAGTATGGATCTGCCTAGACAATCTGCCTCTCAAGTCTTGAAGGAAGATTGCGGTATCAATCCGCCTTTTGATTTGCCCGCCGTCACTTTCATGTTTCTCCCGACGTTGCCAGCTCACTGCAAACATCCCGAATCCTATCTTACAGCCTTGACTGCATTGCCTTCAAGACACCTGCGACCCCTCTTGGGTCCTTCATGGCTGCTTCTTCCTGTGGAATTCCTCCCACACCCAATGATGATACGTATATTGGTCTTCGCGATTTTCTGTACACTCAAGATAATTTATCACAAGACCAGATTCTTTCCGCTGTTGAAAATTTGGGACCTGCCAACAAGTATTTTAATTCCTTGGCTCAACAATCTGGTTCACCACCAATCTCCACCACGGCCCTGTCACGAGTTTGTCGATGATCCCTATACTTTGCAGCCAGCCAAGGGAAGTTTTTCGTTCAAGTCTTGACTAACTGCCTGAAACTGCCTATTGGACGTCCCATGAACCATAAAGAAGCGCTTGAAATCGGGAGCAAAATGGTAGACACATTCACCGTTCCAAAACACGAGAACCTATTGCCTCGGAATGATGCTAGCTTCGTTTTTGATTTGGATCCTTCCATGAAAATAGAAAATTGGTGCATCACACAGCTTCTTCTGAACCATGGCGTTCAAAAGCATTGCATGTAGTCCTGACAGACCTAGTAATCCCGATTTCCCCCTCTCTTTTACTAAACGGGCACCGACTGGAGTTACAGGATAACTGCCTTTGCCGGTATTGAATGACACTCTAGTTTGAGCTATCAGAAAAGATCCTCCTGTGCTTGTAACAGTGCTGAGGTATGTTAAGCACGGTTAGCGTGAAAAAGTTGAAGATTCTGATTTAAGCCCTATTATTTGCAAAAAAAAAATTAAATATCTGCAGAATGCAACACTTTGTTTTGGGGGCTACGTGTAAGAATATTTCAGGACTTACGTGCCGGACATTTGGGAATTGTGAAAATAATATCCTTAGCGCGTGGAAAATGTTGGTGGCCTGGCCTGGCATTGACACAGATTTAGAAGCTAATTAAACGTTGTATTCCATGCCAAGAGCAAAAGGCTGAAAAACCTGCTGGCCCCCTAAACATCTTGAGAATACCTCTTGATCGAGTCCATTTGGATTTTGGCTTGGATTCACAATTCTTTCATAATTTAAGAGACCATCTTCTGCTGTCTTAGCTAGTCCCAAAACTAAGTGCAGATTTTAGCGTAGTTTATTTAAACCGACAATTTTTTCTTGATTTTCTTTCGGCTGTGCTTCAAAATTTTCAATTAAATTGGATGTTAGTTCACGTCTCCAATCTACAATCAGGCCGTCAACACATGCATTTGTTGCATTGCGGTCAGTCATGGTGTTTTTGAAGCTCATAATCATCATAACCAATTTTTCAGAAGAGGGTCTGCTTTTTTCATATGATTAGCAACTTCTGTGAGGCAGTTTTTAATGTAATCAAAAAGGCTTTCGGCACTTCCGCTATCCATTTCAAAGAGTCCCAACGCAAATAAGCCATGGCAGGCAGAAATTTGTACAGAACCAGATCGCTCGCCAAATTGTGTGGTCTCATTGTAATGTAACGTGTTCATTTTGGAATCAAGGAGGGCCTTTGCTGCTTGCAACTGCGCAAGGTTCCGTGTCTCAGATGACATCCTATATTTGATTTCAATGCCAGCCATCTTTTGTAGAATAAGTCGAATGACTTTCTCAACAATCTTCCTTCCAATGCTAATATTTTAGTAACTCCATATAGTCACAACTGGTTCCTGTACAAACGCATTCAGTGCATGTAAATCAGTTATATCCGAGTTTGGTTCAGTAATTTTATTCTTTTAGTTTTTTTATTTCTTGGAGTTTGGTTCCTGAAAGTGCTGAATTATCTACTTTTTTCTACTTTACATGGCTGAATTTGTTTTGCAGGTGTACTTTTTCGCTTTTTTGTGTTTTAAATTTTGTTGCAAGAGGGTTGGTTTCTTCCATGGTAATTATTTTAGGCTTTTAATGTTGGGCCACTAAATCATGTTTGTAGCCACCATCAAAAACAGTAATAGTACAGGAAGGGTGCAGCAAGGCATGGGTGGACACAAAAAAAGGACTGAGGCCATCAATGTGTATTAGGGAGTGATGTCGTTGGATGGGTGTCGAAACTCCATGTTAGCAGGGATAGGGTATGTCATAGTACTACTGTGGTACATTCATAGCCTAAAATAAATATGAAACCATTGCACAGCCATTGGTCCCTCACCATCCTCCCCCACAGCTTGGAGTCCCTCGTTATGACGCCACCTACAACACTCGCTTTGTTTGGCGCTCACCACCCCACATGCCTGCTTAATTAATCTATTCAGCATTCCTGGCAGGAAGTCCAATCCAGCAAACCTGGCAGGAAGTCCAATCCAGCAAACCTCCTTTCGCTTCATATAGGTGCAGTTTCGCTAACATCTGTGTGCTTGAATGTCTCAAGATACGCACAAATACATTTTACGTAATATTGTGCACATAGGAGAAACATGAAAAGGAGTCATAGAGAGGGTCAAACAGTATGGGCAGATGTGCAAAATAAAGAAAGAGTCAACAGCATCGAAGCTCACTTACTTGGACACGAACCACAAAATAGCCTGGGAAAATACATTGACTCTATCATCTCCAACTCCAGGAGAGAACAGGCATTTGAAAAGGATAGAGCCTTTAGCTTTCAGCATGAATTAAAAACGGACACACCACTCAATGAACCTCCCGGGACCTTCATTTCCGTCAATCGAATTCCTTATTAGTAGACAGTTTGGCAGACTACTCACGCAGAGATGGCATGACAGACAAGATAGGCCTGATGCATGCAGTAGGCTACGTGAACTACCGAGTTCAAACAACAACCTCAATGAAGCATGTGACAAACAGAAATGTAAACTGAAAAAAACACACAGATGCAGTCTGATGAAGATAAGAGGGCGAAGAAATTTTATATTTTTTAGTCATATGCCTGTCGAACGATCGCGATCGTTAGTTCGTGTAGACTTTTGAAATGTTTCAAAGTAAATCAATCAGTATCTAATCACTGCCACCAGGTGGGTTACGTTAAAGCCTATCCTGGTTTTGAAACCAGTTAAGTTTTCAAGCTTTAAAACTAACCATTAATCAACAAGAAGACTACTGGCATTTCAACTTTGGTTTAACGTACAGTGACGAACAAATAGTTACATAGAGGTTAGCTGTTTTACAACGCTTTAAATTAAAACAAATAGATTTATATTAAATCATTGTTCAGCAAAATATATATACTCTCTTGAGTTTACATACAATTTTGGCAAGAATCAAGTTTGGTGTTCTACTCTTAAGAACGTTATAAGAAAAAGATTATGCTGCAGATTTCCTAGTAATCAAGCTACTTCTAAACATCTGTGAATTATTAGGGCCTGCCATTGAAGGACTAATTGCTTCAGTAATAATTGTAACAAGTGATGTTTTTAGATTAGTTAAATGTTAAAATTAAAATAAATAAAAGGTGGTTTTTAGGAAGGGACTGTGAACCCTCAAGTTTATGGAAACTGTTAAGTCGAAATGCCCGATGGCTTATTTCTCCATAAATCGCGCTGAAAGCTTAAGTCAAATTTAAATTTAAAATTTAAAAATTAACAATTTAGAAATCTATCAATTTTTTGTTTTTAAGTTACACTAGTTAAATCCATAAATACTACCTTTTGCCCGGCATGGCACCAGAGGAGGAGACATCCCAATTTGTTTCATTTGTTTCATTAAATTTATATTTTTCACCTTTAATATAGGCAATCTACAATAGATACTCTGTCTCGGCAGCAAATTACAGGAACTCCGTTATAAACTGGTGGGTACCACGTTGCCACAAGGTCAAATGAAGACGCATCAATCGTTAATCAATCTACAATAGATACTCTCTCTCGGAAGCAAATTGTAGCATCGCTGCACCACTTCATGAGTGTACATCCACCCTAGTGACAATCTCTAGGGTGTACCTGACACCCTGTATTTACGGAATTTTTCTAGCTTTCGGGTTAGGCTATCTCTTAGACTAGAGCCCTTTTTGAGTTTGGCTGGTAGACTATAATAAACAGGCGAAAAGCTATTCAGATGTTAGGAGTAAAACTATACTTCCATTTTGAATGGAAGAAAACAGGAGACAATCCATTCAGATGTTAAGAGTAAAACTGTGCACATAGTCACAATGCATGAAAACAGATGGGAGAAAAGCCATTCAGATGTGAGGAGTCAAAGTATGCACCCAGTCAGAATGTGTGAAAACAAACAGGAGAAAAACATTTTAGATGTGAGGAGCAAAACTGTTCTACCGTCCTTTGTAATGCTCTCACATATAGTAATTCAAACAAATTTGCCAACATACGATAAGCTTTAGGGCTTGTTAAAGTATATAGATAAAGCCAAGTGTTTATTCTCAAGACTCCAACACCGTAGACATTTTAGAACTTTAGCCAATCTCATCTGGGAACAGAATAAAAAGCATACGATATGTCTAATAGATATTTCCTGCTCTCATTTAGAAATGTCAAAGGTCTTACCAGATTCTTGCAAAAAAGTGCTTAGCGCTTTTGCCATTTTTTTTAAACTGTATATCTGAGAAAGTCTCCTTGAGAACAAGCCACTATGAACTTTCTAGAAGGTGGACCAGGAATTTTGCTTTTTGGCCTTAGCAGAATTTGTAATAGAGAAACATGGATGCTTCTGCTAGAACTAATCTTGGATACAGTAAGGTTGCAGCTAGAGAATGGTGGCACTACATAATTACTAGAGGTTTAGCAATACCAGAGGTAGAGAGTGGATGTATATGACCGGGTGAAGGCTAGAAGTATGAAAAGTAGAAAAAGGTGAAGGAGAATTCATATTGAGGCATAGGCAGGAATGAGGTACAGGAACATAGACAGTAGAACAAGGGGGGATAGAGGCTAAATGCAGCCATGGTGAGGAGAATCTGAGATGGATAGAGGTTCAAAGTATGAACAGTACATATGGAGTAAAGTAGAATGGAGCTTAGTGGGTCCAACCCAACACTGTTGGTACAGTTTTGCATCTTGAGTGTATGATAATAATTGTTCTAAAAGTTATGTATAAGGATAACAGTTGTCACTTGAACTGATGAACATTTTATTTTATACTCGTCTATCTGTTGAAACATAGAATATAGTGTGCATTATTAATTGTTGATATTTTGTAAGTATCTGAAATGACACTCCGTCCTTTTCACAATTTTAACAAAACACGTTAAGTAGGTTCATAAAGATCGGCAAAGTCGCTTCCTGTGGTGGTTCTTATGGAAAATTCTATAGGCGTTGACCCTGCAGTAACGAAACGGGCCCTTTCTGGCCCTCTCGAAAGAGATCTCAGCCTCGTTCCCTCAGACGCCTTTCCAGCTCTTCTTCTAAGGTTACACGCTTTTTGGCAGACCTTGTGGGACAGACAGGACGGTAATAAGTTACTAGCTATTAAGGGCACCGTCGAGGAATGGTACTCGGCGTGTCACGGCGCAGTCGCCGTGAGGAGGTTGTGTTGGCCCGTTTGCGCATTGGTCACACCCGACGGTCCGGCACTTGCTTGTTGATTGTCCCCATCTTGATGGTGTTCGTCATCGTTTCCTTCTTCCGCATGACATTGCGCGTCAGTTGGGCGATGAGTCTGTCCTCCTGTCCGGTGTTTTTCAATTTTTGCAGGAGGTACAGATGTATGACAGGATTTAGATTAGGGGTTTGAATAACATCTCTGTAATGTGTGGTGCAGTGGCAACCCGGACCACTGCACTGTGACTGAGGTTTGCGCTAATGACCACGTTGTCGACGCGCCATTAAGCCTCAATCCCCCCCTGTAGTACTGTTAATTGGAAAGCGATGTACTTGCAGTGTTAAAATCCAATTTTAACTTTGTATATTCTCTGCTGCCTGGATCGAATTCGCCACGCACTGAGATCGTTAATAACCTTGGCGTATGGTTCACTTACGATTTGAAAGCTGAAGTCCCTTGCAATTATATTGTTAAAGCAGCCAACCAGCGAGTCGCGTGAATTAAAAAGTTATTTACTTCTGGTGTTCTAACCACCCTAGTACGTGCATTTAAAGTTTACGTTCTGCCTATCCTTGAGTATGCGAGCCCTGTCTGGTCCCCATACCTGGTCCACATTGAAGTGGTCCAAAGGCGCTTTACAAAATCACTGCGTGGATTTAAATTTAAATCCTACGAAGATCTACTTAAACTTCTAAATTTGGACACTCTTGAGTTACGTCATCTCAATGCCGACCTTAATCTGTCTTACTCTTTGTTTGCATGGCCGTGTCCTTTTTGATTATTCAAAATTCTTCAAACTGCGTAGGGATTATCGGACACGATGTCATCCACTTAAACTGGTTGTGGGGTCTTCACACAGAAACTGCCGTAAATATATTTTTGCTAACCGTGATGTGAAAGTGTGGACAGTCTTCCTGGCGAGTTGGTGATGTTGCCAACCCTGAAGTCCTTTAAGCAAAACTGCACACATTGAATCTATCCAAATTTCTGACGGTTACTTAATTCTCGGTCCGTTTTGATCTTTGCTACTTTATTGTTATTCTATTGATCTTGTATGACAACGGACTTCTGTCCTTTATTGACATTATTTTGTATTTTTTTAAATATTTTATTGTAGTTTTATGTTTGTATATCTTTTAGCTTGGTCAGTTCTTCCCGCCCCCTTTTACCCCATTCTTTAAATTTTTGTGCCATTAACCTTCTATTGTTGGCACCCTCCAACGCAGTGATATATGGAATTTTTTACAATGTTTAAGGTAGTTTACCAAATCTACAACAGCCTCTCCAACACCACTGCAAAATGTTCTGCAAAATGGAACATTTTGCTTTAATTTTGGGTTGTGGCTTTCGATGCGGTTATTCATATTGATCCTTAGATGATGCAAATCTTTGCAGTAGGCATGCACCCATTGCCCACGGCAAAGATGCCAGCACGTTATGAAATATTTCATGAACTTTGTGTAGCGATTACACTATTCGCCCATTTTTATCTTGCTTTAGGTAACCTCGTGTGCTCTCCTTGAACACCTTTAGGATGCGCCAAACACGCAATGTGTTCCTTGAATTTGGAAGACGAGCTAACAGTAGCAAGCTCAACGAAATCTTTATCGGTAACATACACTTTACATCTACTGCTAACAGAAGGATTGTTTTCCAAAAACAGTACCAGGAAGCAGCTCTAAAACAGGCCTACTTTCTTTTACTCACAAGAACATAGCAAATGGGCTGAACTTTCCAAGAACCATCTCACACAATGCGCAATAAAGTGGATATCCATCAACATTTATTGTATGGGTTTCAGCTACAAATATCGCATCACAATATTTGTTACAAAGATCATGCATAGCTTTTGTTTGAATTTACAAATGCCTCAATTGCATGTCATGTAATTCACCAGAAAGAATTACATCAGAATCACTAGATGCTAGATGCTAGTTCTCCTTGATTGTGTCCATTTACTTCTTTTGATGCGATTTCTTATTTAAAGTTGTGAATGTCAGAAGACGTCACAAACTTACTTGTTCAGTCAGACGCATATTTTCTGAAGTCAGTGTAGTTACACTGCAAGTCAGTAGATATTTAAAGTTGGCCTTTTCTCCACATGTGAGACAGCGATTAGATGGATACTGAGCATAATACTTAACAATAGGGTAATTATGACTGTCAACTACATGAGATATCCTATACTTCATCACAGGGGGGGGATTGAGGCTTAAGTGCGTCGACAACTTGGTCATTAGCGCCAACCTCAGTCACAGTGCAGTGGTCCGGTTTGCCACTGCACCACACATTACAGAGATGTTATTCAAACCCCTAATCTAAATCTTGTCATACATCTGTACCTCCTGCAAAAATTGAAAAACACCGGACAGGAGGACAGACTTATCACCCAATTGACGCGCAATGTCATGGGGAAGATGGAAACGACGACGAACACCATCAAGATGGTGACAATCAACAAGGAAGTGCCGGACCGTAAGTGGCCGTCGACACCAAGAACATTCAGGAGGGTCAACCCCCGCAAAAGGAAACAGTGAGTAAGTCGAGTGTGACCAACGCGCAAACGGGCCAACACCACCTCCTCACGGCGACTGCGGCGACACGCCAAGTGCCATTCCTCAACAGTGCCTTTAATAGCACGCAACTTATTACCGACTTGACTGTCCCACAAGGCTTGCCAAAAAGCGTGTAACCTCAGACGCAGAGTTGGAAAGGCGTCTGAGGGAACAAGGCTGAGATCCCTACCGAGAGGGCCAGAAAGGGCCCCTTTCGCAGCAGAATCAGCTTGCTCATTCCCTGCTATCCCAACATGGCCCGGGATCCAGCAGAAAAGCACGGTTTTCCGCTGGCCAGGCAAGCGGGAAAGCAAGGCTTGGACACGTTGTGTCAAGGGGTTCCGAGGATTGTAATTCGCCAAGGACTCCAGGGCACTCATGGAATCGCTGAAGACAATGAAATGGGTGCCCTGAAAGCCAAGGATCCAATCCACCGCCAAACCAGAAAACACAGAATAGCCCGATGGAAGGCGATGGGCAACCGTTACTCCCTTACACACACAAGCACACGCCACGCCAACGTCCGACTTCGACCCATCAGTAAACAGCCGCTGATGACCGGCGTACTGAGAACACAGCTGCCGGAACTCCTGCAAGTACCTTGCTGGTAGAGTGGAACCCTTCGGGAGGGACGCCAGAGCGAAAATGAGAATGCCACTTGGGACAAGCCAAGGGGCCACTGGCATCTCCCCAAGCCTCAAGACACAGGGCATTTCAAAGGCTATCTCCTGACAGGACTGCTGGAGCCTATCGCGGAAATCACCCTTACCCACCCTGCGTCTACCGACTCGCAAGTCTGGCCCAAAAACCATGGACCAAGCAGGACTGGATTGCACAGCACGCAAACGCACAGCATACTGAATGGCAAGCTTCCGCCGACGAACGGCCAAAGGTGGCTCCGAGGCCTCAGCATAGAGGCTGACCACTGGAGAAGTTCGAAATGCCCCAGTCGCCACACGCAGGCCACTGTGATGCACAGTGTCCAACATCTGGAGAGTCGAGTCACTAGCCGAATCATACACCATGCACGCATAATCAAGTTTGCTGCGGACAAGGGCTCGGTAGAGGCGCAACATGGCAGCGCGATCGGCACCCCATGAAGTGCCCGACAGAACCCGCAAGATGTTAAGTGCCCGCAAAGACTTGTCTTTAGGTTGGCGCAAGTGTAGAAGCCAGGATAACCAGGAATCGAACACCAGACCCAGGAAACGTGCCTGCGGGACAACAGGAATTTGTGCCTGTCCCAAGTACAGGCAAGGATCTGGGTGCAGTGTTCGTTGGCGGCAAAAGTGGACGCACACAGTCTTGTCCGGAGAAAACCGGAAACCATTACTGATCGCCCAGGTCTGGACTTTGTTAACTGCCAGCTGTAGCTGCCGCTCGCAGGTCTGCATGCGAACCGCCCGAAAGCGCAGGCCAAAGTCATCGACAAACAAACACTGGGGAACAGCAGCTTGCCGAGCAATGGGGTCGATCCCAATAGCAAACAAGATGACACTAAGGACACCTCCTTGACGCGCACCATTCTCCAAGACAAACGGGCGGGAAAGAGTCGCCCCGACACGAACGCGAAAAGAACGGCCGGAGAGGTAAGCGGAAAGGAACAGTGGCATCCGTCCCCTCAAGCCACAGTCATAGAGATTACGGAGAATCCCATAACGCCAGGTCGTATCATAAGCCTTCTCCAAGTCAAAGAAAACTTGAACCAGATGTTGACGCAGGCGAAAAGCCTCCCTCACATCTGATTCAAGGGCAACAAGATGATCGATAGTTCACCGAAACCGTCGAAATCCACACTGTGACGCAGATAAGAATCCCTGTGATTCCAACACCCAGACCAACCGCTCACTGACCATCCGTTCCATAAGTTTACAGACACAGCTAGTCAGAGCGATTGGGCGATAACTGGAAGGAGAAGTAGGGTCTTTGCCCGGTTTCACAATCGGGATGACCACCGCTGCCCTCCACACAGCTGGAATAGAGCTCTCCGCCCACACACGGTTGAACATTTCCAGCAAGAACTGCTGGGAGGGAAGAGGCAGATGTTTCAACAGCTGATAATGTACATCATCAGGGCCTGGGGCGGAGTCATGCGACTTGGACAAAGCTGAAACAAATTCCTGCCTGGTGAGCGGCAAATTGTACTGCTCCAGCCCGTCGGAGCGAAAGTCAAGAGAACGAGCCTCATCCCTACGCTTAATCCTGAGGAAACCAGGATCATAATGATCATCACTCGAGACCTGCGCAAAAGCAGACGCATGACAATCGGCGATATCCGGCACAGATGAAACCATGGCGTTCGCCACCCTCAGCTGCGATACCGGGGAAGGCACGGTCCTCCCCGAGATCTGGCGCACCTTTCTCCACACCTGCTGAGAAGGCATGGAGCGCGTGATCGAAGAAACATAAGCCGACCACGAAGCACGCCTAGCCTCACGGATGACAACCCTGGCACGGGCACGACAGCGCTTAAAGGCAACAAAATTGTCAGTAGTTGGGCTAACCGTATTCTGTAAATGCTCGCAATGCTCGCCTGCGGGCCCGAATGGCCCGCCCACAAGCAGGCGTCCACCACGGA
>JAHWFP010243830.1:0-25498 GCA_023313725.1 Lithobius niger
ATTTATGTCTATTTATTTCAGAATATAGTGGTACCAGATGGGATGTTTAAGAGGATACAGAGTAAATATCTGTATTAAAGATAATAATCGCATAATGACCCATAATTAGGACAAATTGCGGCGTTCCATTCGAACCATCAAGTTCGACTGTTGCAAAAGATGGAGCACCGGCTTTGTTACTTTTACTACTTGGAGCCACGTGTCGTGCACTCCACGCAAGGTGATTGTTGTCTTGTTGGTTGGCGGGGAAACTGCCAATAAATTAAAAGCTTTTGGCGCCAAGAAGAATCATTCACCACAGGCTGGCAACAAGGACAGAGCAACATGCACGAACTGTCTTGTTGGATAAATTCTTGGGTAATTTTAGCTTGAATGTTAAAAGTGCAAATTGTGAATACGTTTGTGAAATGCAGAAACGTCAGCAGTGACCCACCGAATTAACAACACTAGGTACTATGGAAGTAGCACTGATTCCAAAAGTCAACTACATATCGCATCTTATCTCTTCCATGTCTATACGGGCCGCTGGCGGTAGATAGCGGATACTACCGTAAATCGCCTATTAACAACCCTGGCAAAGCTACGGCTCACCCCATGAATTTTCCATGACGTCAGCGTTGAAGCGTAGTATTTATCAATTGCAGGAGACGGTTTTTGTGCTGAATTCACCAATACAACTAAACATGGCGGATTGGCACTCGTTCTTAGCTAAGATTGTTTACGTAAACGTAATACACCCAAACCCAAAGCTGATACCAGAGAAGCCGCCAAATTTCCAAACAGGGTCGGAAATTTGAAAGCAGTGATATCGTTCAACCAGGGAAAAGCCCTCCAAGGTTAATCCTATTAGCCAAGTTAATCGCACCGACTAATAGTTCGAACGTTAAATGAAAACTAGAACATTGCTAGATTGTGCTAGCAATCTTCCAAGTTTTCATTAAACGTCCAAAGTATTATTCAGTGTGATTAAGTTGGCTAATAGGATTAATCTCGGCGACCTTTTCCTCGTTGAATGATATCACTACCTTCAAAGGCTGACCCTTTTTGGAAACTTGGCGGCTTCTCTTACACCAGATTTGGTTTTGGGTGGAGATCATAATTTCCATAGGACTGAATGTACAAAAGGTCAGACTGTCTTATCTTTATCTTGACCTTTTTTTTTCTTGTGGAGTTTTAGGTCTATAAATTTTCAGATTAGTACTTTTCACATTTTCCATTGTCCAATAAGCCGTTACGTCAGCCATCTTGACATGGTTTGGGTTATTCGTGGCTATGCTTCACATACATAAGTTTCTTTAGTCCCATTTTTGCACACACTGGCTAACTGATAGTGATTTTCGTTTGGTTCACTCACTCAATCAGCGTATCCCCTTTAATTGTTTTGTTTATCTCAAAAATGTCCCTTTCATTATCCGTAATATGCAAAGATTTCGGCCGCATTGGGATTTATCTTCGACATGATAAGATACGCTTTTATTCTTTACAGTTAATGGACACATGTAACTTATGACTGTGAAAGTACAAAAGGCCTCGCCATCTTATCTTCATCTCTACATTTTTTTCTTGAGGAATTTTATGTATGTAAATAATTAGCCATTACATCAGCCAAATTGAGAAATTTTTAATTTTTTTCGTCACATTTTGTCAATCAGAAATCCCTGAAGTTCACTGTTGCATCAGACCACAAAGCGCAGGGGTTGGGTGGGGTTGGGTATGGTGACGTTAAGTCCGTTTGGTTTTCACGTGGTCGTAGTCTAAGCTAGGTTAAGTAGGCTAGTCTGAGCGAATGGAGTCAGTGGCAATGGAGAAGGATGGTAAACACAGATCGGCTGCTGCATCTAAAGCACCCGAGATCGCTGCCATTTCACATATCATGCTTGAATTAACAGCCCTCAACCGGCGCCGCACACAGTACTTGAGTGTTGGAATCACAACCCCAATTTCTCCTTCACTTGTTTCCCTCACAAAGGACGTGTCACAAAAGATTACGCAACCATAGGTGCCCTGATCAAAAATCTTAAGGAGCGAAGCACACCAAAGCCAGGGGTATGGGGGGGCACGCATGAGCAACATCAGGGTGACACAACTCCCAAACTTTTAAAAGCAGGGAAATGCCCATCCCTGCAACTCCAAGACACTTCCGCAATCTGTCACTCACTAGACAATACTCAGAATACGCCCTATGGGATCAGCCTGTCCTATACTTAAGTTTCGCAGGCACATAGTGAGCAACAGCTCATTGCCACGATGGAGCAGTGGTGGTTCACACGTTTCAACCCAGATCGCATGTACCGGCGTGGTCACCAAGCAACCTGTCACGTCCAGGCCTAAGATATTCATTTATTGGTACTTGAAGGGAACGCAAATGCCATAGAGATATTCCAAGAAATGGAAGCTGGTAGTCTAACACCGATCTTATAAAAGCCCGATATGCAGCGAGTAAAGAACCACTCCGAGCCATCCTATGACGGGCATGAGTCTTCAAGATCGGGATGCGAGACAGCACTTTTTCCTTCATTCGCTTGACGTGATGAGCCCATTCCAGATCACTTTCAAGTATAACACCTAAATATTTTACCAAGGGTTTAGATGTGATAATCGTGCTACCAACATCCACTCACACAGGTGATGATTGAACAACAGTCGAATAAAAAAAAAAGAAGCACCATTTTCACCGGAGCCAAAGAAAGACTCCTAACCTTCAGACGCGAGACAATAGTATCCAGAGCCATTTGCATGTGAGTAACTACAGATTGTGGATCTTCTCCCACAAACCACATCGCTACTTCATCAGCATAGAATACAATCTTCACCGTAGCATGTATCTCAACTTATGCATCATTAATAGCGACTGCGAATAACGCTGGACTTAATCAACTCCCTTGCGGCAGTCCACGATCAGATGCAGCATGAGTTGACCAGAAGCCATTAACTCTTGTAACATGTGACCTCATACTAAGAAGTGCATGGATAGTATCCACTAGCTAGTTTACTACACCCATTCTGCGCAGTGAAGCTGGACCCATTCAGTGCTCACAGTGTTGTTAGCTGCACGTATGTCTAAAAAGACAGCAACCACGACCTGACCGTGTACCCAGGCTTCACGAATACCAGACAGGAGAAAGAGCACAACATCTTGTGCACTCCTGTTCTCTCTATAACCAAATTGGATAGGTGCCAAACATCCAAAGTATTCTAGATGCCAAGATACCCGCATCATGAGCATATGCTCATAAACCTTACGAACGTGTGGAACAAGGCAATCGGTCTGTAGTTCACAAGATCTGACCTTACACTACCTGCCTTGTGAACCGGCACCAGGATGGTGAACATCCATGATAGAGGGACGGCACCTTCATCCAACAAACCTTGTAGAAAATCAATAAGTTCACTTTTGGCCTCATCAGAGAGAGAGCCTTAATCTTTTTGGAAAGACCATCAATGCCTACTTCACTGCTTGGTTTAGATTTCAACAAAGCTGCTTTGAGTTCGGTAACATAAAACGGCATATCAGTCGCTCTTAGAGTATCATTGATCTGAACAAGTAGAGGCTGCTCTCCACTAGGGAGAGCATAACGCTTGCAAACTGCTCATTAAAGGTGTCTGCCATTTGTTCACCCCGTAGAATGACTCAATCAGGTAGACACGAACTGTACACCCAGGGTAGAGCACTTCGCTGGTCTTGTGGACGCAAAGCTCGCCAGGCAAGTGCCAGAGATCCTGAAGAAACGATATTGTCGCACTGGTGACTACTATTACCGTTTTTCTCAGATCGTATGAGAAAAGCTGACTCCTTCGCAATTGCTCTGTAGATTAACCACTTCTATTCTGACGGTGCCCGTTTCCACTCACAGACGGTAAGCTTTGCGTCTATCACGCACACTCGCACAGCTATAGTGCAAATCCTTGTCCACCACACTGGATTAACCTTAGTAGTGGGCGAACTTTTCAGAGATCTTCTCTCCGTAAACCCTACCTGCTTCTTGTGCCACTCGGCAAAGCTACCTTTGTCTGCTGCTAATCTGGGGCGGTGCACAGCGCTCTGCCTGCTGCTACAACAGAGTGGACGAATCACAATGGGGAAGTGGTCGCTACCTGTCTGATCATCAGACACAGAACACTCAAATGACCCTGCTATACTGGGAAAAAGATCCACAGAAAAAGACCTAATACTGACTCATGGCACTAGCCACCTCACCTGTTGAAGTACCATCGTGTATTGCGGTAAGCCCTAATCTGTCAATCGCCTGAGATGACTGCCGGCCCCTGGCATCACACTGTAACGAACCCCAATCACAGTGGTGAGCATTAAAATCCGCACCAACCATGCATGGGGTGAGAACTGCTGAAGCCATGAGACCCAATTTTGCTGGGACAGACCTTCTGTTGCGTAGGAAAACAACAACCACCCACTGGTCCAACATCCACACTTTAATGCAATAAGCATCAATATTTGAGCACGAGTGAATGCTTGCTTCAAATATGGGAACTTCCATTTGATAAACACTCTTATTTTGGAAGTAGAGCACGAAGAGACACAGTCTACTTTTTTGGCTGTTATATCACTACTTTTTATGGTCCCTGCCTCTTGAACCCCTAAAATATGTACAAAAGACAAGAGATGCTCAATTTCGCCTATCTTGTTTCCTAAACTATGCGCATTCCAAGACCCTAAAGTGAATGCACTGGGGATAAATCTATTGCACCTCCTACTCCTCCCCTATGCTGACATCAGTGCTCAACTGTGTACCTACCGTCATGCACACACTATTTTCTGCATTGATGGTATGTCCACTGGACGCACACTCAAGCAATGCACTCTGTCTACATCACTACTGTTGTGACTCACTGCTTCATTTGTATCACATATTTGCACATTTTTCACACTACTGATGCCACAGCTCAACCCTTCATCACCTAACCTAGGCGATACATCTATGTCACCACTCTGATTCACTTGCTTACTTTCCTGATTGAAACTTTCCCCTTGCTGCTGTGAATCTTCCTGATGCAAGGTGCCTCTTGTTACCTTTCTTTCGTTTTGGAGGAGGTGTTTGACATTTGTTATCTGCTTCCACACTTGATTCAACTTCTGCATCATTGTGGCCATCTGCACTAGTAAATTCTTCACGCACTGAGACCCCCACTGCACTGGTGCCAGGCATATGAAGATTGCGATTTGGTACAGGATCTGCTACTCTTGCAGAACGACTTGCTTTAGCTTTTACTGCCATTTCCTGTTGCATTTCTCTCTGCCGGGCCTCTTCGGCAGCAGCCCTTAAATGCGGACAGGATCCCTCAGATCTCTGTAACAGCTACAGGCTGCGCAGGCCACGCTCGTGCACGTGCAACGGAAATGGCCTCACAGCCCACAGCCGCAGGCATCTTGGTGGTTGGTCAAAGATTGAGATAAGTGCGGGAATCCCTTTAATCGAGATGATGTCCGGAATATTATCCAAGATGACAGAGTCTCGTAGACTTTGACAAATCAAGCGAACACCAGTATCGCACAATACTCTCTCCCCTACTGTCAGCTTTTCGAATGCATTGGACTCTAATGTGCCGAACTTGCTGAATGCCACTCATACGTCCTGTGGAGAGACTTCATGAGGGATCCAGTGGAGTTTTGCCTCCATTTGTTGTGCATGAAGGTCATAGACTTCTATGTCGAACCTCCCGACAGATGATTCCATCAGAGCCAGCAAAGAAGGATAGATATTTAACAACTGGACAAGGAGCGCCAATAAGCTTTTTTCTTGGCTACAAACTTGCTTCCGGTTCAGGTCATAGGAAACACAGGAGCGGCCATGCTGCGAGAAGTGACTGACGTCATCAACTCGGCCACAGAAGGAAGTGGTGTCTTCAACCCGAATCGCGTCTATAAAATTCGACTCGTCTGGCTTGCTGGAAAAACGTCAACTTACAAAAAAAAAAAAAAAGTAAATGCTTGTTTCGTTGTTTTACTATTATTTTGTTGTTGCCGTTTTAACAACGGCTATTATTGTTTTTGTTTTTTTGTACGTTTTTTTTTAAACTCCGTTGTTTGCAAATCCGTCAATCACATATTTGAGATGCGCTTCAGGGTTGAAGACGTCACGTCACTGCCCGAAAACAGCTAATCGCAGCCACTCACTGCAACTCAAAGCCGCCAGAATGCACTGTTAACTGTCTTATTAGTGAAAGGTACTGTCTTTCATGTTTGGGAGCCAGCCGGCCAACCACCCTCCCGCTTTCCTTCCCTCCCCAACTCGAGTCTTTCGGTCCACTTTAACTAGCATTTAACCCTAACCTTTGTCCGTAATTCAGTCTAGGATTATCCATTAAGCCTTTTTAGCCCGAAAATAGCACTGCCTGGCTTAAAGATGGGTTGGGTTGCTTCAAATGAAAGTCTGCAGCATATAGCGCCGTTGATTTCTCTCTAGCGCTTGCTCGCAGCAAGCAAAGGAAAGCACAAAGCAATGCCTTTTAAGACAACAAACAAGCCACGTGCTTCCTTAATTATCGAGTAAAACATTGGTACGCCCTCGTGCATCTGGGAGCAAGTGTAAAGATTAACGATATCATTGTTACTCGATGGCGCCACGTTATTTTATTAACATTCTGCCATGGCACCATCAAGTATACCGTAAACATTTACAGCTTGCTTCCAGATACACAAGGAAGTATCAAATTTTTTCCTTAATAATTAAGGCGGTACGTGGCGAGCAAGCCCTAGAGTGAACTATATAGCGCTAAGAGCGCTAGATGCTGCAGACTTTCGTTTGGTGGCAACCCACCTTTAACTTATAATTATAGTATCCGCGGCCTATCTTAAGTTCTCCGCAGAACGAACACAGATAATCGACTGTACGTTTTCAGTAGCAGAGTGCCTTGTTGATATCCAAGATGGTTACAAAAACAATGGCGGCCATCGAATAAAACCACCCCATCCAAGAAGACGTAGCCGATCACAAAATACTTGCAGGACTCAAGATACACCGCACACACAATATGCTTCATGATACCAGTAGCAGCTCCTCAACTTCAGTATACTATTTTTAGTACCCCTTTTTAATTCACACTTGGCAAGAGTCACCGAATCCTAACGTGTTACTCAAGCAAGCATTCTAACTACATCGTCAACAACTGAACCACCACGACTGGTCGTGATTCACTTTAAGTCTTGATGCTTGCGTTCGAATCCCGTCAGCTAACGCTAATTTAACCCTCTTTTCCCCTTCTCCCGATGCAGCGATGGATATCACTGCCTCCCCGTCGAACTCTCATCTACAAATCCCACCCGTAAATCGCTGCACTACGAAAGTTGCCAGCGACACGATATTGGAAATCAACGAACAAACAAATAAAGTTGTATGCAAACAAACAGCACAGAAAAAGTCCGTTGTTGGACGAAGGGGGAAGTTGGTTAAATTCCTTGTTCGTTGAAGGAGAAATTCGAGCATGATTAGTGCTGCCAAACAAGAACGAAAACAATGCAATAAACTAAAAAGGTAACCTCCGGATAATTCATAAAGACCGGTGCATTCCTGAATAATCTCTTGGGCGCTGTGCACCCCCGTATTTTATTTTAGGAACAATAGGAAGCCCGTGCTACGCACGGATGGTGTTTAATGCACCGTTTGTAATACTGGTAGGGTTCAGTCGCTCATCTGTATGTTCCTGAACACTGAATTAAGTTTCTCAATAACATTTTTGAGCACACTGGCTAACAAACGCTGATTTACGTTCGCTTTGCTCACTCAGTCAGTGCTTCCGGTGACTCAAATCACAGAATGCGCCCTTTTAAAAATTTTCTCGTTCAAGCATCGTTGCATGAAACAATTTTGTGCTGGCTAATATTGTTACTCCCTAGCTAAAGTCCGTTCTAAGCGTGGGTGGTGTTGGATGGACCTTTTTAAAAATTAGTGTGGTCACGTTTATCTTTTCGGTTTCTTTGTCATATTATTGTATGGGCGAGGCATAAAGTAAATTTCTCCAGCTAAATTGTTCCTCTCATCGTCGTGGGGCAGATAACCCAGTTTGCAGCACTGGTACGGTTTGGTTGCTCATGTGTATGTCCATGTGTCACCGAATTAAGTATCTTCAATCCAAATTCTGTGAACACTGGCCAACAAACGCTTTCACCGAATTAAGTTTGTTCAATCCAATTTTTTTAACACACTGGCTAACAAACGCTGATTCTCGTTCGCTGCGCTCACTCAATCAGCGCAATCACTGGATGCATCTTTTTTTTTTAAATGGCACGCTCAAGCATCGTTGCATGAAAAAATTATTCGCTGGCTAATAATTCGCTGGACTTGCTGAAGTCCGTTGTACGCACGGGTGGTGTTGGATGCACCGTTTGTAACAGTGGTACGGTTTAGTCGCTCATCTGTATGTCCTTGTTTGACCGAATTAAGTTTCGTCAATCAAATTTTTGCCTGGCTCACTCATTCAGCAACCCCGGGCACGACGAAGCCCCGCCCCTTTTTCCGGACTCGGTCACCAAGTATGGTACTGACATTTAAATATTTCTATGGAAAATAATTAAGTACGCTTTTGTAGAACAAAGTTGAAACCTTTAGCCCAGGCTTTGACATTTTTCTTTTCTGGGAGAGGCAGAAAGTAAATCGCCGGTGTAACAATACCTCATTATTGTTTTTATTTACTACTCTTCGAGAGCCTCACAGTTTTGTTTTCATTTGCAGGGGTCTTATTGTTGCCGACCATTTTGCAAGGTAGCAAGGAGTGTTGCAGACATAGGGCCTTAGGGCTTCGTCGGGCAGATGACCGGGTGCGGTTAACGCTCGCTAAAACCCTTTGACCCCTTTTTGCAAGGTAGCAATGATAAACCTCGTGCTCCACGGTGATTATTGCCGTCTAATTCGAAATAATTCAGCTCAGCTCTGAAAACCCACATATACAAAATAAATAAGCCATTCTATCGTTTCTGGCTGCCAAAGGCCTCGAAATTAACAACGTAGCGTAGTTTGCTTTAAAACTATACGCGTTTAGTTGAAACACGGATTCTTTCAATTCAATTCAATTTATTTAGCAGAAGCCATGGCCCATGGCCGTACCCTCCTAATAGTCTTAATACAATAATATGCAACCATATGTAACAAACACCACCAAACCACGGATTGTTTTCATTTTACCTATCAACAATCAACGCTTTAGACGAAAGTTTGAAATCCATAGGGCGTGGACCAAAAATTGTTCAGCACCGTAGCAAAGCCGTAACACGTGCACGAACACGTGCACCAAGAATGTAAAGCGATTTAAGTGATTATTATTTAAAATTAGTAGTCTTCATAGTAATCTTTAGTTCAATGATCTTATTATGTAGATACTCTCTGTTTCTATTCATTATCATACTTGTAATGCCCTTTTGAGTAATATCTGTAGGTTGCAACAAAAGTCCAACAACGAAAAACACATTGTTGTTACGAGTGCTGATCGGTTTCGAGCTTTTCCACCATGGTATCAAAAGGAAAACAGTAAACAATCCAGTCCGTGCATTGTTGCTTGCATCATTGTTTTACACAGTTGCAAGTATTGTGTTAGGCAACAAAGCTACTCAGTCGTATGGTGTCCACTGAAAATAAAGACCGAAGCAAAAGTGATACAGTTGAGCTTTGAAAATAGATCACTATGTCACCAGCGATGAGACGCACGGATCGCTCAAGAGAAAGGAGGAAGATGTATAGGTAGGGGAAGGGGAGGAAGGGAGAGGCCGAGAGAGAGGGGAGGGGGCGCGGTAATGGGATGGGGAAAGGGGAAGGGAGAGAAAGGAGAGGGGCAGTATCAAACTCAACTATCCGTCTCAGTTCAACTACACATAATAAGGAGAAAGGGGGTGGGGGTAAGGGGAAGGAAAGGAAGGGAATGGGTAGGTTGGAGAAAGGAGAGGGAGGAAGAGGGAGGGGAGGAAAGAGGAGGGAGGTGAAGAAAGGGAAGGGAGGGAAGGAGGAAGGCCAGTATCTAATTCAACCACCCGTCTAAGCTGAACAAAACCACGGACAAAACAAAATAACTAATATAAAAGGGAAAAAAAACAATGGTGCCTGTCTTCATCAAAGTCTGTCCAAGCACCGGAAATCAGAACCCCAGGCGAAACAAAACCCCAGGCGAAGCCGGGTACTAACACTAGCCGGGTACTAATTAATAGCCGGGTATCCTATGCCGAGTTGATATGAGTTTTTGTAGTAATGATAATACAGTTTTTGTGAGTTGTTTGTTATTCTTTTGTTTTGTTGGGAAGAGGATCCACCGTTCGTCAACGCTTCCTCAAACGTGTGATTTGGTATTACTGCATCGAATATTGTTATCGGCTTCTTTGTAGTTATTATTTCGATCCTGGCCCCGGTCGACCCGTGGTATTTTCGGGAGAAGAAGGGCCCTGTGGTGCCTCGTGCTCATGTCGTTTGTGGCATGCCAAATATCCTCGGTTTACGCTTGAATTTCTTCTGCTAAATTGTCCTTCTCGTCGTCGTGGGGCATGTAGATAACGCAGTTTGGTTCGTGTTTCCTAGAAACAAACAAGCAACAATCAGCCATTATGATCGCATAGAGCAGCGTTATGTGACGTCATATTGGCTACAAGAGAGATAGCTGCAAGGGGCACTAGATTAAAATGGAGGGTTAAACAATGGCACTTCTAGTCAAGGCAGTGCTTTGAGAGCGGGTTTCATAGGCATAAAAAAACGTTGTTGTCTCCAATCCCTTATGCTGCTAGGTTGTAATCGGAAAAGAAAAGATTTCACTTGCTTAAAAATGTCAGCAACTGCCAACAAATAGACAAAAATCGCGCGTTATGGGCCTAAGAAATCCGCTCTAACAGCATTGGCTTCAGTAAGACAGCCCTTCTTTTTCCCCTCCAGTGACCCTTGCAGCTAACCCTGTTACCGGCTCTAGCATAGAGTTATATACAATAATAGTACGTTGTGTCACTGCCCTATAGTCACGGCCAGTAAACTATCCGGTGTGACCTATAACAACATTAGGGGTAAATATGACGGCAACGAAGCGACGTTGCCAAAGATGCTGCTAAGCGACGGAGGTATGTTCATTAGTGCAGACAGTCGGTCGCGATATCTATAGACAACTAGTGGCTTTTTCAAAATAATAATTTTAATTACGGATAGCTCTACATGAAAAATTTTTTTATTAAATTTAAAACCAATTTTAATTAACTTGTTAAGTTGTAATCAGGACGGGGAAACTCAAATCGGCTCGATTAGTGATAAATAAATACAGATGCAAACTTACTTCCGTTGTTTTTCGGAAATGAGCAGGAATGGAACTTCGATCTTTGAGGCCAAAAGCCGAAGCCCTACGGTCTCAAAGCTCAGCGGTAGGGCCGAAGGTCCTGTTTGATCTCAAAGGTCGATGGTTCAATTCCCGCTCAGGCAGTCTGACATTTAAGTCCAAAAGGCAACGGAGATAGGTTGGTACCCGTGTTTATTGTTAAGTTTTCACACTGCCACTGACGAAGTTTTAAAGTTAAATGTAAATATTCCTACACGTTCGTGTAGCCAGGAAGCGTTGGCTATATAAGTAACGCCCTCTACTGACAGAAAGTGGCAAGAGGACAAATCATCCGCTGTAGAACGTTTTCAGCAGCTGTCCGGTGTTCATGAAGTCAGCTGAACTGTTTCTAAATTGTTTTCCGCAATTGCTACCGTGATTACTACAACTGCCTGCAACAATGCAGAATCAACTATGAATCAAGCTGGCACACGCTAAATCTAGACACACGCTAGTGTGTTGCCATCAAGTAATAGACCTGGGAAAAAGGTGGCCGAAGCATGGACATAAATACGTATTACTAACAAAATTGGGCATAGAACACATTAACAAGGCCGTACCAGTGACCGTAAAAAGGAAGCGAAAAAACCCAACCAATTAACTGAACTGAACCAAAAGTACGGCTTCGCGTTTAGGAGAGGAGCATTAGAGCTCGTACCCCCCTACGGGACAGCTGTGATAGAACACAAATATAAAACGGATTAGAATTCACTCGAACGTAACGAATTGCAATTCGATCTCCAATTCAACAGAAGAAATAAAACAAATCCTCAAAATAAAATAAAAATACCAATATAATAAACAAATTAAACACACCCTCACCCACAGACACGGCCCATTTTCGAACACAAATGGCATTCACTTCCTAACGTTACAAAGGAATTAAAGACATTCCTTGTTCCCTGAATTGGAGTTTAAATTATAGTTCGTTTCGTTTCAGTGAACTCGAATCCGTAATTTATGTCGGTATAGGTCAGGCCATGACTGGTCATGGTCTGACGTGTACGTACGCCATAGGTCGCGTGGCATGATTGGTGCTTTTAATGTTGGGGCACGCTTATTCGTCGATCTGCTTCACGGCTTCGTTTCGTCGCTATGAAACTCGTTCCCCGCATGAAACTCAGACACATAAGGCAACAGCAAAAAAAAGCGGGAAAGCAGCAGTGGACGTTTAACCAAGGCGTATGTCCGATACTATACACAATACAAGTAAGCACTGGAATGAATATGAGACTTGGCAAGTTTAATGCAGCATTAAAAAATATCCTTTTATCAAGAAATACGAAGTTTCAGCACGCAGCCTTTTGTTTTTGTAATAGCACGGTTCCACGTGCCGAAACAAAGCTTTTAATTGACCGAGCGAGGAAAGCTAGCGAGGTCAAATACTAGATTGAATTGTGTGTCTGTAAGTTTTGCGACGCGATAACTTTCGCGGTTTAGTTCTAATTTGGTTGAAATTTCGTGAATAGGGAGCTATGGTCCGTAAAACCCATGACCTCGAAGAAGAAATGCCTACCTAAGATATTTTCCGAGACGGTGGATTTTTCCGTTAGATGGATAGCCGATTTTTAGTAGATCTGGTCTGTGGGTAAAAAAGCCCAATCAATAAAACTAGTGGCCCCGAGAACTAATGACTAACTCAAAGCCGTTGCCATAATACACCGTAGTGAAGTTCATTTAGTGTGAAAAGTGCAGAAAACAATTACAAATGGTTAAAAAAAAACACAGTTACAGACAATTTCACACGTTTTGAAACAATATTTATCATTTATACATAAAATCCCGCGCATTGTGGCAGAGCTATCCAGACGCACTCGTAAAGATCGATGTTGGATTCGTTTGCAGAGCACTGAGCAAAGGTCATACAAATGGAAAACAAAGCAGAAATCATATTAGCGGTGTGGTTAGGAAAAATATTGTGATATAAATTTTACTGCACTATACCGGTACACACACGTTTGCTTGGTGTAAGCGTCTCTCACTCCCCAGTAATGTCATCGTCAGAACACAATTATATTGCCTAGTGATGCACTACTTGGCTTGTCAATGTTTCGTTCTTTCCGAAAGGATTAATAAAATTATTTTCGTAATACGCTAATTAATGAAAAAGTGTCATAGCAGCGCAAACGTTCAATTCTTTCCAACTTCAATGCGCTTCCGGTGCGAGCTCTCTTCTAAACTGGACGTCTTCAGGGTCCCGTGAACGATGTGAAGTGGTTTTTCTAATAAAACTAATACCAGGAGTGTATAAAGATACATGGGAACGAGGAGTAACCATCCCTAACTGGTACAGTTTACTCTAGCGTAGGTAGTATATTAAAAATACAAATTTCGGCAATTGCTTATAGATTCCGAACAGCAGGATCACAACTACCTTAGACGTATATATATATATATATCAGCAGATTTATCGGCTGATCTATCGAGACATGAAAAAACCAAGCTGTTTAAATATTCCTTTTAAGGGTGGATGCATTTTTGGAGCAAAAGATTTGCGAGTTGAGCGATGTTACCGTTGTAAGCTGTGACAGCACCTCGGTACTGTTCCAACACTCTTTGTATATAACGGATCTGTTTATATTCTCCTGCTAATATCTGTTAATTGCTATAAACAGGTATGCCCGTATAAATACGCCCCTATGACATCACCAGATGAAGGACCGAAGAAGATCCCTATTTAAACTTAAAATTTTAAGATTAAGCTGCTGCCAGTTAATGAAATGTGAGGACTTTTATAACCTATTGTGCTATTGTAGTGTTCGGCCCGAACGAGACCTTTCCCAATGGCGTCGACACACACGAGGTTTTGACTTTCTCAGAGTACCCTTGCAGAACTTGACCCACGCTCCCACCACCCATCTGAAAAAATATAGAAACGCAGACTTCTTGTAGTTGAATCAATTTAATGGCTAGGCCACGGAACGAACTTTAGTATACTACCAGTCTTACAATTCTGTCCAAAATTTGGGAAACACGTCTATGACCAGTGTAGAAACGATTGGCCACTTACTTAAGTTCGACTACACAAGGCCGTTGACCACACAGATCATAGGTTGATCACACGGATCACAGTGTAAGTGCGCGTTTACGCAACGACTCGCCTTAGCATTCTCGTAGCTAGAAGCCAGAAATTATCTGAAATTCCAACATGGCGGCGGTCTTAGCTCTGCCAGTTCGCAACGAAACAAGGCAAAAGTTTATAACCAATTGGAAAAACTGTTTCGTCAAGAGGAATTCTTTATCTTACTGCCACGAATTATAAGACTGCAAGAATTTGTTCAAACGATGTAAAATTTAGCTAATCCAGAAAGCGTCGTTACCATGGTAACGACATCTTTGCCATCGCGATTAAATTTCAGCTGCGAGAATGCAAAAGCCAGTCGGTGCGTAAACGTGCCCTACGACTATAAGACTATAATTATCGCGACTCCACAACAGAAATTCGCCATACTAAATCACTTAGCCTAATATAGGGTTGAGACTAAAGCCTGTTTCTATTGAAACAAGAACCTCAAACAATCAATAACGCATTTGCTCAGAATTACCCGTTGTTGGATGGTTCATGCTCATTGGGTTACGCAAATCTCACGAGATCTCGCGCTAAAGCTCTCCGCCACTCGGGTTGTTTGTTTACAAACGACCGTTATGCTCATTCATGCCTTTCAACTGCTATAGGAACGCGGATTAGCAACAATTTACTACAAAGTCGAATACAAAGTCGAATTACAAAATCGAATACAAATGCCATCCTCGCGGTTCATTCTGGCAACATTAAAGTATCAAATAGGCAAACGACGATAATTAGACCAATTAGAAGGTACACGGTTGATCGAACTGTGTTGGGGAAAAAGGATAATTGCAAACAAATAACTCGAATTAAAGGGGAGATATACTCTTGTAAGCTGAAATGCAAAGCAGGGTTGGATTTGTGGATCGGTGCATGTCAGCGCCAGTCCAATAGAGACCTCATTCCTTTTTTCACTTTGTACTAAAGGGACGTGTTCCTATTGTGTTTCTAGGCGAGATAAAACAGCAACAATGCGAGTTTCAACAATGTCCTATAATTACTATTAGTATTAAATAAAACCGTATAAAATAAGGATGTAAGCCTTAAAAACTTAAAGCTCTAAAGGAACAGATATTACAAAAAGACATGTAAGCCGTCAGTGTCGCACTAATACGTGTAAAAGAATCTCCAGCGTCCCAAAAAACCAGCTTGAGCGTCATTTACACGTATTAGGGCAACGCTGATGCTTTACATGTCTTTTTCTAATATCTGTTCCTTTCGAGTCCATTTGGCGTTCCGTCACAACAATATTGTTGCCACATTCAAATAGCCTTCGAAAGACCCTAGGCCACGTCCATACCTCCGTTTAAATCTATAGAACTTGATATTCAGTTCATTGGTTCGATCTCCAGGTGAGGGCAAAGAATCACAACAACAACAACAACAACAACAACAACAACAACAACAACAACAACAACAAACAACAACAAACAACAACAAACAACAACAAACAACAACACTGTGGACGCCGTACGGTTCGATTGTTGTCATTAATTTTTGTAATGCAGTGAAATAGTTTCGAGCTGCAACGGGCTTACGTGTATGGCAATAGGCACGCACAGAGATCGCCACCTCGTGGTGCACCTTGCCATTAAACATATCTATTGCGCGCTGCTATCTACCGTGCACGCACGGCAGATGGCTAAACGCCAACATCGGGGTAGCGAGCCAGTCCTCTTGTTCAACCAGTTAGGACCGGATCGCACCTGTTAGCCGTCACGTGACGTTACGCCTCTGGCAAGAGCCTATTGCTTCGGAGTGTATATAAGACGAGTCGGAGCGAAGGCTCGAGTTAGTTAGTGTTTGTGGGTTCAATCGGCAAGTTGGACCTCTTGGGCTGATAAGGGCAGAACAAAGGGCAAATCTTGATTTTAGCGCCTAATATGTAAATGCTATGTGTACAGTCCCCTAGCTGTACAGTAAGAGGTGAATTAGCATTTAACATTGTGTCTTATGAATAATCATCCATCTCCTTAGCAGTCACTTACAACACGACCCCAACTAACGAATTTCGTTGGTCTATGTCAATTCTAGGCGAAACTATAGGATTTCAAAGTTTGACGTTTAACATGGAAGTTCAGGCTGAGGCTTACATAAGGAAAGCTATGTGCGGTCCTTAATAACGATTTTCTCTAATGTTGCCTAATGTTCTCTAAAGTGTCAGTGGCCTAGTTTTCGTACCGTCGGGACAAAAGGTTGACGGGATTTTTTCCGTTTTGGAACCGTGAAAAATGTCTCCAGTCGCAAATGTGCCTGTTTACGCTCGTTTGTGATGGTGTGTTGGCTGAATTTGTGTTGTATAGTTATGAAAATTTGGTTATTATATCACCTGATGGATTAGGGGTCGCGTAAATACCATAAAATTGTTAGATTATCAATCTAAGGCCGAATGGATTTTGGCCGCTTACCCTCAGCAATATTAATGTCTGCGTCGCTTGCCTCAATTATTTTACCGGCGTGAATCGTGTATATAAACACGTTTTATTCAAGTTACACTCATGGTAACACATCTCCATGCTAGAGATGTAATCGTTATACATATACTGTTAATCTGAAAACCCACACACACGTCACCGTGGGTTTAATGGACGGTGGTGACGTCACGCCAACACATCCCAATGCTAAAAGTGTAGCCGTTATATACGGTTAATCTGAAAACCCACACACGTGACCGTGGGTTAATTTTGATAACCCACACTTTTTTTGTGATAATCTAACACTTTTTCCGCGCTCCACACAACCACTGCTCTACCATGTGACATACTTTGCAAAACTACCGTACACAACTCAAATTCAACCAACATAAATAAGCACATTTACAACCTGCCACATTTATCGTACTAAAACGGAAAAAAAAAACCTAATGTAGGCTACTATGCTAGGACTCCACCCATGGAGGAATGGCCCAATCCGCCAACCTTTCGCTCCGACAGTACTAAAACTAGGCTACCAACACTAGTAAAAACACCTAAATACACCTAAAAACATACGATACTCAAGCGAACAGCAAATTTGTAACCTGGCGACATTTTCCGCACTAACACGAAAAAAAAAGAAAAAAAAACCTCGCGTACGATGCTAGTCCCCTCCCCACCCCATCCATGAATGAATAGTCCAACCCGAACCCGACAACCTTTCGTTCCGACGGTACGAAAACTAGCCTACTGACACCTTCTAAACACACCTAAAAACCTACGAGACTCAAGCGAATAGCGCATTTTATACGCTGTATCTTATTTAAACTAATAAAGTAGAAAAAAATACGGTTTTACCTTAAACACAAACGTCGGTGACTGGGACTGGATACAGGGACGTCCTCGCGTACGTGAGACTTTCGCAGACAGGAAGTTTAAACCGGAAGTTTGAGTTCAGGAATGTACGTCATGATTCACAAATAAAATTTTCAAATAACTTTTTTTTTAATCTCAAATAACTAGACATGTTGGCTTGACGTCACACCTTAGCATTAAAACACATATCCGTGAAGTAGACCGGCTTATCCCGAAATAATTGATCGTCTATTCGAAACGGAACAGTCCAAAGATCAAGGGGTAGCAAAATCGAATCGCGCTGGCGCGCTCGTGCGATTTCGCCACCCCTCGATCTTTGGACTGTTCCGTTTCTCGCAGAGGATCAATTATTTCGGGATAACCGGGTCTACTTCACGGATATCTATTACTTAATGCACGGTGGTGACGTCACGCCAACACATCCCAATGCTAAAAGTGTAGCCGTTATATACGGTTAATCTGAAAACCCACACACGTGACCGTGGGTTAATTTTGATAACCTACACTTTTTTTGATAACCAACACTTTTTTTGATAATCTGACAGTTTTTCCGCGCTCCACACAACCACCGCTCTACCATGTGACATACTTTGAAAAACTACCGTACACAACACAAATTCAACCAACATAAATAAGCACATTTACAACCTGCGACATTTATCGTACTAACACGAAAAAAAAAAACCTCGCGTAGGCTACTATTCTAGGACCCCACCCATGGAAGAATGGCCCAATTCATCAACCTTTCGCTCCGACAGTACTAAAACTAGGCTACCGACACTTGTAAACACACCTAAATGCACCTAAAAACATACGATACTCAAGCGAACAGCACATTTGTAACCTGGTGACATTTTCCGCACTAACACGAAAAAAAAACGAAGGAAAACCTCGCGTACGATGCTAGCCCCCTCCCCACCTCCATCCACTTGAATGGTCCAAGCCGAATCCGACAACCTTTCGTTCCGACGGTACGAAAACTAGCCTACTGACACCTTCTAAAACACACCTAAAAACCTACGAGACTCAAGCGAATAGCGCATTTTATACGCTGTATCTTATTTAAACTAACAAAGTAGAAAAAATACGGTTTTACCTTAAACACAAACGTCGGTGACTGGGACTGGATATAGGGACGTCCTTGCGTACGGGAGACTTTCGTAGACAGGAAGTTTAAACCGGAAGTTTGAGTTCAGGAATTTACGTCATGTTCCACAAATAAAGAATTTTTTTTTTTTAATCTCAAATAACTAGATATGTTGGCTCGACGTCACACCTTAGCATTAAAATACATATCCGTGAGTCGTAGTCGATTTAACGGTTATTGCTCTTGAGCTCGAACGGCTAGTCCACTATCTCGGGGCTGGAGGGAGACACTCGTGGGCTTCGCCACTCGTGACTCCCTCCACCCCCTCGATAGTGGACTAGCCGTTTCTCGCTCGCTCGCAATTATAACCGTTAAATCGACAACGGTTCACGGATATCTACTACTTAATGCACGGTGGTCACATCACACTAACACATCCCCATGCTAAAAGTGTAGTCGTTATAGAGGGTTAATGTGAAAACCCACACACGTCACAGTGGGTTAATTTTCATAACCCACACATTTTTTGATATCCAACACATTTTTGATAATCTAACAATTTTTACGGGGGTCTACACAACCCCTGCTCCACCATGTGACATATGACCCGACTTTGCAAAATTACCGTACACAACACAAATTCAACCAGCACACCTCATTGCAACCACCATAAACAGGCACATTTACAACCTGCGAAATTTTTCTTTCTAGCCTAACACGAAGAAAAAACAAAACTCGCGTACTATGCTAAGCCCCCACCCACGGAGGAATAGCCCAACCCGGCAACCTTTCGTTCCGACGGTACTAAAACTAGACTACCGACACTTTGAAATACACCTAAAAACCTACGAGACTTAAAGCGGATAGAGCATTTTATACACTCATCTTATTTAAACTATTAAAGTAGAAAAAATACAGTTTTACCTTAAAACACAAACATCGGTAATACGGAACGTCTCTCCCCCTTTGGTCGGCCATCAAACACAGGAAGCTTCCAACCCCATTTCCAACCTGGAACTTCCATTCAGGAATTTACATAAGTCGCATACAAAAGTTTTTAAATACATTATGATTCACAAATAAAAGTTACAAACAAGTCTTTAAAAAACTCGAATCAGACGATAATTTAGCTTAACGTCACACCTTAGCATTAAAATACATATCCGTGAATCATAGGCGATTTAACGGCTATAATTGCTCTTGAGCTCGATACGACTAGTCCAATATCTCGGGGCATAAGAGAAAAATTCGCGCGCAAGTGCGCTCGTGTTTCCCTCCACCCCCTCGATATTGGACTAGCCGTTTCTTGCTTGCGAGCAATTATAGCCGTTAAATCGCCTATGATTCACGTATATCTATTACTTAATTAAAAAAAATCCTGGACGTACAACTTTTATGTCGGAAGGCCATGACCTTCCGCCATTATAGACCTCCGTATGTCACATTGTACAATACCTATTGATATGTGGTGACCTGTATGTAGAGCGGCCTTAACGAGTGGAAGTGCTATCTGTTTCCTAGCGACTAAACCATGAGCGGACAATCTTATTTTTTTTTGCCTCATTGTCGTGCGAATGTGGCTTTGCGTATTGGCAAGCCGTAGCTTCTAACACCTTTCAGGGCATTTTTAACATGGCAACTGCTGCTCCAAGTGGAGCACCAGCTTTCTCGATTGGAGCATCAGTCTGCATCTTGGAGCAGTGAAGCACCAGCCGTTGTTATCCCCTTCCCTCAACGTTCACTTATCTTACGTCTAAAAAACAATATTTTAATAAAAAAAAAATAAACTTATGACGAAATACAATGCTCACTTTGCTTTCCGAAATGCATCCAACCCAGTACAGTTGAAATATCAGAATTATAAACATTAGGATGGCGATGTCACATGTGTCCAAATAACGAGGACATATTCACGCTCATTCACATGACCTCACTTCATGGTATACTCAGATCAATCAAAGACTCCTGAAATTAATTCAACAAATTTTAAATCCTTAAAATTTCTGAGAATTTAAGTGCACAATTTTATTCCGATCGTCCCCCCCCCCCCTCCCTCGCTATTTCAATCTGCCTTATGACTAAAGGCCCCCCGAACACTGGTTCAGATCGTGCGGCCAGTGGTCGTCGCGTCCAAAAAACACGTCGACGTGCGGTGGGCCACGTCCGTTTCTCATTGAAAATTCTTGATCACATGGTAGAAAATTAACACGGAGTAAATATGGTCGCCCTGTGATCGAATGCACGCCGCTCGGGATCCCAGTGGCCGTTGCGACTGACTGGCCGCGGGGCCAAGTGCGTGGTGCTACATATACCGTCAGCATATTCTCGTTGGCTACAGCGTCCTGGTCGCACGGCTTGGTTGCTTAGTGCGCGGGGGAACTACGTGTTTTTACTCTTTGGGGCGCCACTTCATATTCCTTAAAAAATGCCTTGCCATACGTTCAGGATTGGGGCACCAATTCAATAATCACGTTTGTTATCGTGTGTTAATAATTACTTGCTTATTTTCAAACAACATTACCCTACCGTTCATTAATCAGCCTCGTTTCGTGTAGTAAGTGCGATTAACCGAGCCACCCAGACAACGGCCGAGTAACAACTACTAAATATCCAACCCCTAACTCTGCGAAACACACATTAAGATTGTAAATATGGACAAGAAAACATTCCACGTGCTGAAAATTACAGCAGCTGCCAACGAATTCAAAAAAATCGCGCATTTTGGGGCAGAGGAAATCCGCTATCGTAGCATTGGCTTGACCAAAGACGCCATATTGTTTGTTGCACCTCCGGCTAGCCTAGACTACCTATATTTAAAAGGCTTAACGCTCGGTTTCACGTAGCATGCTGGACGCGTCGTCCAAGCATTGCGCTGAACTGAAAGCACGAAGAACGAAAAACCCCAATCGTAGCATTGATTAGTGTATGCGAGATGAACAGTACAAATACGTGATATCTTCTCATTATTAGATTTACCGGTGTTGCAACACTAAACGAACATTATTTTACGGTAATGGTGACTATTCTTGAAGTCCTCGGACGATTTACTGCTACAACAAAGGATCGTTTAACACATTGTTAATGAAAATTGAAAACGCCGTAGCGTATCATACAGTACAATACACACGTACCTTGGTTGCTCTTCTGCTTGAAATTCATGAAATTAAACCTCCGGAGGCTTTTTTTTTGTCGTCGAGTGAACAAAGAGGTACGTAGCATGAAGCCATAGTTGTTAAATTTTAATAATTTGGTGTCAATGCGGTGTTTTATAGTTTAAAATCCGCGTATCGCGTGTCACACGTACCTTTCACAGTGTTCATCCGCATGCTAGAGCAGTTCATTTTTGGGGTGTAAGTAGCGCGACTGGTGACTGAATCGGTGGGTAACTGGACGACGCGTCGAATTTCTAACGTTAAGCCTTTACATCCAGGTACCTTGGGCTAGCTGAACGACTGGTCCCCAGATGCGAGAATTATCGCAACGAACGTAACGTATTTTGAAGATGCTCTATGGCCTTTGGGGGTTGCACCGTCTGGCGGTAAGTTAGCAACGTTTTTTGATTGCGAAGCAATGGGTATATTATGTTCGGCGAGATGGCCGAGCACGCTTTTAGGGATGAGGTCACGGCATCCATTGACAAGTGATGACGAGCTTTGAACAACAGAAAATAAAATTTGTATGTAGTTTTTTGTGGCAAATTTTTATTGGCTTTAAAAAACTAATTTTCATTGCCTCGCACGGAGTCTTAATGTCAAACGTATGATTTTACTTACTGCTCTTTTTTTAGTGGGGGGGGGGGGGGCGTAAATAACGTCGTGGACCAACACTGAAGTGTAAAATAATATCGCTGACTTGAAAACAACAAATTATGCTATAGGGCAGCGTCAAGTGACGTCATATTGGCTACAAGAGAGATACCTGCAAGGGGCACTAGATTAAAATGGTGGGTTAAGCAACGGCACTTCTAGTCAAGCCAGTGCTTTGAGAGTGGATTTCGTAGGCTTAAAAAACCGTTGTTTTCCCCAATCCCTTATGCTACGGGGTTGTAATCGGAAAATAAAGATTCCACTTGCTTAAAAATGTCAGCAACTGCCAACAAATCGACAAAAATTGCGCGTTTTAGGCCTAAGAAATCCAGTCTAATAGCGTTGGTTTCAGTAAGACGTTCTGCTTTTCCCCCACCAGTGCACCTTGCAGCTAACCCAGTTACTGGCTCCACTATAGAGTTATATACAATAATACTACGTCGTGTCACTGCCCTGTTGTATTAACTGTGGTCTTCCATGTCATCTAACACGTTTATTGCCTATTTTGGGCAGATGCACACCGAGTTTCGAAACAAACTACAAAGAGAAAGAAAGTAATATTGTCATTTTGCAAGACGACGATGGTGTAGACCAGTCCGATTACTACTCTAACAACTTTTTTAATGTTTACCAATACCATCCTCAACTGAGACAATTACCTCCGCAAGTCTTGGAACATATGACTCTAAAAGGCATAGGCCTTTTAAAGTAACTTAGTTAAATAAAAAAAACTAATTATCTTATCTTTTAAAACAGTAAACAGCACGGAAAGCCGATGGCTCAACAAGAATTAAATGAATACAGATGCAAACCTATTTACGTTTCCTTTTGGACTTACACAGGGTGGTCCACAAAAAACCGATGAACCAACATTTTCTTAAGTCCAACTTTTTTAGTTAGCATCCCTCAGAACCAGGATAGGACAGAAATCAAATCTAGTGAAACTGGAAGATTTCTGTCCTCTCCTGGTTCTGACGGGTACTAACTAGAAAAGTAGAACTTAAAAAATCTTGGGTCGTCAGTTTATTTTGGACCACCCTGTGTGTCAGACTGCCTGAGCGGTCGAATCGAACCCACGACCTTTGAAAACAAGGACGAGGTCCTAACGCTGAGCCATACTGACACGGCCGTTGATTCTAAAAGGCCGTTAAGTCCAAAAGGCAACGTAAATAAGTTTGCATCGGTATTCTTTTACAACAGTAGATGTCTTAAACAATCAATGGTGAGGTACCTATCAGGCAAGACTCGACTAAAGGACAGTAGACACAAAAGGTATTAAGGGAGGAGCTGGCAAATCAGCGAAAGCAAATATTCTCAGCGGGCATTAGAAATGACGAAACTCTATTAACATGCTATGGTACAAACGTATACGATACGTTAAAACATTATTCCCTGGGATTGGAGTTCAAATAATAGTTCGTTGAATTCGAGTGAACTCTAATCCGTTTTTATTCGTGTACTTTTACGGCTGTGAGTATGGGGATACGAGCTCTAATGTTTTTTTCTAAACGGCGAAGCCGTTTTTTGTTCAGTTAATAGGTTATACGTTTATCCTTTCTCCTATAGCTTTTCTTTTCTTAGTGTAAGGTATTGCTCCTACGGAACAGGTTTTTGTTCCAGGTAAACTGAAATAATTTTGGCAGAACAAGATGCCACTGCTAGCTAAGTAGGATTTGTTTGGCAACTAGCAGTCTATCAGGATAAACCAAATAAACCACAAGAAGAAGGGTTTTTTATGGTTGACCAGTAGGTACTGACCAGTCTGTCATTACTCAGAGCAAAATCGCAAAGAGGTTCAAACGAAATCTGTAAGCAAGTGACGATTGTACACACGAATATGCATTAAATTGGCAAGATACTTGCCAATCAATTGACAATCAATTGAGACCCTCAAATGCCCACAATCCACAAATCATAAACTTTTCTGAAACATGTATTCGACCGTTGTTTCCATACTTTGCAATCTCAGGATATCACTTGCCAGATAGGTGGTGATAAGGTGGGAAATCGAGTTGGTGGTGCTGCTGTCTTTGGTATCACGGCTACAAAGTAGAAGACCTGGTTACAAACTTCGCAGCCACACGTTGGATAGAGTTCTCTTCAGGTACTCTCTTTGTATACAACGCAGTCTTAGCCAAGACGGTCACGAAGGTTTTTCTGCGTGTGTTTACATGTGAAAAGATGGTCAAGAAGGTGGAACAAACACAGGTGGATGATGTTTCCAGGAGTTTATTCACAGTGTAACGCGGTTTAATCATTGGAGATGTTTAGTAGTGGCTCAGGACTGCTCTAGAAGTTGGCTGTAGGAGGAATGCGCCTTAGCTGTAGAGCTGTTGAAGGTAAGGGCTCTACATCCCCAAAGTGACTAGCAGCTGAGGGCAAACCCTTTTATACCCAATGCTGATTCCCGTAGTAGTTCAATGATGGAGCCACCAAAGGGATCATCAGCGTCCACTAACAGCTTCCCCCTCCTGTGGTGAGGACATCACAAACAGTAAACTGACACATCATCAATCCAAGGTTACAACGCATCCACAAAGTTCATAGTAATATAACATGAGGTTTAATCTGTCCCCTTGTGCAATACTACCTAGAACAACATTGAAGAGGTACAATGCTTAAGGCCAGTGGTACCAGGAATGCCACTTAGGGCCTCAGGTTAGGTGAGGTAATCTCGCGTCACAATTATCTATTGGTGGCACCGTCCATCAATAATTCAAATTTATTATCCAACCAAAACAGGTTGTTCAAAAGTAAAAACATCGTTTGACTGGGCATTTTAATTATCGTGAGGTGAACCTGGAAGTATTCCATCGAATGCTGAGGCACACTCCAGTATCTATGAAATGTCAACCAAATGAAAATAAAATTGTGAACGTTGTCGTGTCCCAAACAAACATGTAGCTAAACAGGCACACAAAAAACATCCAATTTTAGTCGAGTATTCGCCCGCACTCGC
>JAHWFP010243831.1:0-13054 GCA_023313725.1 Lithobius niger
CCTGCGCTCCATCCCCCATGCTGGGACCGTAGCCCTTGCTGTGCTTATGCCGTAAAAGTCGCAATAATTACCACAACGCCTTAAGCTGAATCTCCGTGTCAAACCAGGAAACCGGAGGCGCTACAAGCACCTGAGCCGTCGTAGCGTCCGCCGTTACACTATGTTTGTGTGGTTGAGAATAGGCCTGATTTTATAAAGCCTGTCAAACATGCGATCGCCACGTTGAGGAGCTACAGAATTGTCTGTAAAATGTAAATAACGAAATAAAAAAAAAATTTGTCTCTCGCTATTATGTCCGAAAATCCAGGCGTTCTTTGCAAAGCATCTTTTTGGTTCCAGTAATCTGACACACGTGGTTTCCACACTAAACACATGTTGAGCAGAAGGCCTAAAAGAGTTCGCAATCTATTGACCGTCATTTTTCCCGTCGAACAAAACCACGAATGCAAACATTCAAATGCTTTTGAATGTTTACTGGGGTCGATCGTCGTAAGATTTTCGTAAACTGCCTGCAACTGATCACAATATCTATTGGATTCAGTACATATCATGTTCATCAGATCAACAGTAAAAAACAACAAAAAGAAATCTAGAGGCTTAATGCAGCGTCTTGGTACATTTTCAGGCCCAGGAACTGCCGAAAATCGGTGTGTTGGTCTTTTGGTTTCAGTTTCATCCGTCACAGTTCCCACACATCGGCACCCAGACGATCATCGGCATCACTTTCACTCCCGGAATCACTTGAGGCCATGCTACTAAAATCGTCATCCGACGATAAATCTGGTTCATTATGAATAATTCTAGGTACATTGCATGATTTATCAGTGTTGAAGCCTTCAAAATCACTCGAATCATTGTCCGAATTTCCAAACAAATCCGCAAAATTAGTAGGAGAAGGTTGAGCTGAACTAGCGCTAGGAATCGCGTCAGCCATTTTGAAAAACACGAGCAACCAGCGCTGCCAACAAGCGAACGCAAGGTCTGCTGTGATTGGCTGGCATAAATCACGTGACGACCTGAGGACCAATCAGATTGCGCGAATGGAAAGAACACAGTCCAAGCTTCAACACAAGCTTTTACATGATTGGCTAGCTCTTTTAGATTTTTTTTTAAACGCGTTTAAAATTCAGGGCCGATATGTCCGCTCTTAGTGCTGTGGGAACGCGATCGCCAGTGCCAAATATTCGGCACGTAGTGCTCTGAGGGTTAAGGTCTTTATACTGAATGTCTCGAATGACATCTTCGAAATCGTCCATGTTAGACATTTTTAACTTTAAGCTTCAAAATAAAACTCTTATAAATGAAACTTTATTAAAATGCAGCCGCAAATTAATTTTTACTTTTAAATTGAGCAGAGCGAGTTACTAAAAACACCTCCCTCCCAACTTCGGTAGGTTCTAGCAAGAAATACACTTATTTTAGACCCCTAGCACTTAGGTGTATAAATATTTAAAATACCTAAAGGCTCTTAACTACAACACTCGGCTTGGCGGCCTTAAGCATATCTTATGCACACTTACCCCATACACAATCGCTGTGCGGTCTGTCAAGTCCGATCCAAACTTCCCACCTGATGAATGAATAGGCTTGCACACTTCTACTGTAGTAGGACGTCTGATTGAGGTCTACTTCACTGGAACGACGGTTGTTGTTGCCAAGGTCCACTGGATACGGCGACGGAGCTTCCCTTCCATGAATGGTGAAATCCTCCTCGCTGTTGACGGTCCACGGCTTGTTGATTTCCAAGACGGTAGTGGGGGGGGGGGCTATACTTGCTTCTCGGCTCTGGAACTGGCTTTGTTGCTGGAGCTCGTGATTTGCACTGTTGTTGACGTCAGTACTGACATCGGTTTTTGCATTGATTTTAGCGGCAATGCTGACATCTGCTTCTGTGACTATAGTGTTGGAGTCACGGACATCTTTGTTGAAGAATTGTTCAACACAAATGGCATAGTAGCATGGCAGGGGGGAAACGCTTGTAGGAACACCACCTGTTCATCCCACCGCTGCCACCATTTGTAACGGCAGATGCTACGCCGGAGTAGGTGCTTGTAGCATCACCGGACGCCTGGTGTAACTGGATCTATCTTATTATCACTCTGAGTTGACTTTTAGTCCTTTTTTGTTAAAACAGCACAACTGCTACTGTCCCGGTGTAGGGAATGGAGCTACGATGTCCTAATAATATAGGCTAACTAGTAATAATAAGCGGTAACGCTGCCACCAAGGTGGGAATAGGCTAGCTAAGTTAAATATGAAGAGAATTATCTTAAATACTAACTTCTAGAGAACAACGAACGAGTAAACCGACGGACGTTTAAAACTCCTGGTTTTTATTTTAAACAAACATGAGAAAATATCGTACTTTAAATTTGGATTTACAACTTAGGTTAGGTTATAAACGACAGGGGAAATCTACATTAAATTCAACTTCAACAAGAATTATGTTCGCAAAAACAATTTCAAATAGAAACAGTGAGTTGTAGGCAACGGCGATTTCGCAAAAGAGCCCTCTAAATTACAAACAGTCTCGACTGTGTAGTAATAGTAGACCTGTTTTACAGTTATTTTTCTACGTGTAACAGCAAAGCATTAAACCTCCCAGAGTTGCTGTTGATAAGTCAACTCCTTAAATTATAGAAGCCGCAGCTACCTATAAAGTCGATCCGAGCGAATAATCGATGGAACACCCACGAAGATCAAACCGTCCTTTGTTAACATTAAACCGTGTTTAAAGAAACGATAAAAATAAAGCTGGTTTTTAGTAAGGGAACGTGAACCCTTAAGTTTATGGCCGCCAACGTCCGAAATGTCGTTTGGCTTGACGCACCATAAAATTACATTCAAAGCTACAAGGTTTAGGTTAAATTAGACTATAAATTTTGACGTGTAAGTCCAAAAAATAAACTTCTAAGTTAAGCTAAGTTTCTATGAACCAACTACCTTTGCCCGGGATGGCAACAATCGGACCGTGGCATCTCCACTCCCGACCGGCGTAGCGACCTCTAGCTTTGAGAATCCTGAGCTGTGCTGACGAAATTCTCCCGGGTGTGGGTTTATATGCCCTCTGCCTGGCCGGCAGGTAGAGGGTTAGCGCGGCCCTGTAGGAGAGCGACGGAGGGGGTGAGTGGGGAAGAAGTGGGCACTTGGAGGAGGAGAGACTGACCAAAACCGGCCGAGCTGTCACTACCGGAAGTTGGCATGACGGCGCGGACGGGCAGGGTAGCTAAGCACTCTGGTTGGAACGGAAATTGAATGCAGTGTTTTGGTTGGACGGGAATTGCGGGGGCTGCATTGACAAAGGGAATTGCAGACTTGGAAGCGTTAGAGGCCTGGCATGTGTTTTAAACTCATAACAACATGAATTTAGGCCTATAAAAATTAAAGTACGATATTACGTATCGCAACTATTGAAGGAGGGGGGGGGGCGAAGTGTATTGCTCAGAATAAACATTTGACTTTGGGAAACGGATTGCTATTTACAAAGCATGATTTTTATCGAAGGAAGGTTTGTTTGTTTACGTTTTTAGAGGTTTGCTACGGTCGGAGTTTGGATGGAGATGCTATAAAAAATAAACACTGGGTCCGTAAAAATATACAAACATAAAAGTTCGAGCTTCGGTAGGGTTCATGGCAAGAAGTTAAGTTTACCAAAGTGCATTAAGTGCAAAAATCAAAGGATTAATTATACCAGCTAGTTTCAATAGGCTATATCGCAGGTTAGTTTAGTTTTAAAAGTTATTTGTAGAAACGGACAAGTGGTTTGAACGTCGGACATTTTTCATGAATAAACAAAGTCGTCGCCTGTTACAAATAAAAAATATTGTGTGTTTTTTTCATCTAAAACATAACTAAGCTGGTGGTGTTTCGGCTTTATGCCTAAGAGAACAATATACAATATTTACATTTTTAAATCGATATCGCCATATAGACGATGTTCTACTGGTGTGGAAGAATACTGCCCTCAGGTTTTTTCTTCGGTGGTGTTGAGGTGTCCTCACCACGAGCGTCTGATACGAGTAACGAGACCGCATTTACACTTAGTTTTAAACATGCTATAACACATTTAGGTTAGATTTTAGTTGTTTGCAGAAGCACACAAGTGATTTTAACGTCGGACATTTTTCATAATTAAAGTAAGTCGTCACCTGTTTTAAGAATAAAAAATATCGTGTGCTTTACATGTATGTGATGTAACGGCGGGTGCTACGACGGGGTAGGTGCTTGTAGCATCGCCGGTCGCCTGGTGTAACTGGATCTTATTATCTTTCACTCCGTGTTGTTTTCGAATACTTTTTCGGTTAAACAGCACAACTGCTACTGTCCCGATGTAGGGAATGGAGCATTGAAGTCCTAATCTAAGACCTGACTAGTGATAAAATAGCGGGTAACGCTGCCACCAAGGTGGGAATTAGGCTTGCTAAGTTAAGCGTTTAAAGAGAATTGTCTTACATGTTAACTTCTAGCAAATAACGAGCGAATAAACCGACGGACGTTAAAAAAACTCCTGGTTTTTATTTTAAACAAACATGAAGAAAATATCGCACTTTACATTTACATTTGGTAACTTTACACCTAGTTTAGGTTATAAAATACACTGGGGGAATTTACATTAAATTCAAGTTTGAACAACGCTATGTTCACAAAAACAATTTCAAATAGAAACAGAGTTTGTTTAGGTACAAGGGGATTTCGCAAAAGAGCCCTCTAAATTACGAACAGCCTCGGCTGTGTAGTAATAGTAGACCTGTTTTACAGTTATTTTTCTACGTGTAACAGCAAAGCATTAAAACTCCCAGAGTTGCTGTTGATAAGTCAACTCCTTAAATCATAGAAGCCGCAGCTACATATAATGTCGATCCGAGCGAATAATCAATGGAACCTCCCACGAAGATCAAACCGTCCTTTGTTTACATTAAACTGCGTTTAAAGAAACGATAAAATAAAGCTGGTTTTTAGTAAGGGACCGTGAACCCTTAAATTACGGCCGCCAACGTCCGAAATGCCGTTTGGCTTGATGCACCATAAAATTACCTTCAAAGCTACGAGGTTAAGTTAAAATTAAACTATAAATTTTGACGTATAAGTCCAAAAGATAAAATTTCAATCTAAACTAAGTTACATACGAACCACTACCTTTGCCCGGCATGGCAACAATCGGACCGCAGCATCTCCACTCCTGACCGGCGTAGCGACCTCTAGCTTTGAGAATCCTGAGCTGTGCTCTCCCGAGCAGCGCTCGGAGCTGTGCTAACGAAATTCTCCTGGGTCTGGGTTTTTATGCTCTCTGCCTGATCGGCGTAGCGGGTTAGCGCGGACCTGTAGGAGAGCGACGGAGGGGGTGAGTGGGGAAGAGGTGGATGCTTGGAGGAGGAGAGACTGACCAAAATCAGCCGAGCTATCACTACCGGAAGTTGGCCATGACAGCGCGGACGGCTAGGGTAGCTGAGCGCTCTCAATGCGTGGGGAGTTGACTCCGTGTATTTACATTGTTTATAGAAGGAGCTGAGCCAACAAAGGATTTTTTTTATAACGGCTTGTGATTAGAGGCCTGGCATGAGTGCAGTGAGTTTAAAACTCATAAACAACGTGATTTTTAGGCCTATAAAAATAAACTACGATGTTATGCATCGCAACTATTGAAGGCGGCGCCCCCCCCCCAAACGAAGTGTATTTCTCAGAATAAATATTCGACTTTGGGAAACGGATTGCTATATACAAGGCATGATTTAATATCGTGATTTAATAATATCGTGTATTTTCAACATCTACAACATAACTAAGCTTTAAAAGTGTTTTGGCTTTATACCTAAAGGAATAATGTACAATATTTACATTTTTAAAGTGAAATCGCCATAAAGACGATTGTTCTTCTGGTGTGGAAGAATACTGCCCTCAGGTTTTTTCTTCGGTGGTGTTAAGGTGTCCTCACCACAAGCATCTGATACGAGACCGCGTTTACAGTGAGGTTAAGTACCATCGAAGTAAAAGCCCCTCCTAAAACACAACTAAGCTAGTGTTGTTGGCTTTATGCCTGTAAGAATAAAGTACAAAATGTACAATTTTCGTGATTTTGAAAGTGGGATCGCCATACAGACGATGTTCTTCTTGATTTGAAGAGTTCTGCCCTCAGGTTTTTGGCTCGGCGGTGTTGAGGTGTCCTCACCACGAATGTTTAATACAAGACCACGTTTACACATTTACGATTAACTAAGTTCAGAAACTGCCGATGTACGAAGTTAAATCATAAAATTCAAGCTAGAGGTTAATTTAAATTTGAACTAATAATTTAGGTTTTGGGGCCTAAAGTAAAACTTTGAATTTTTAAACTACACGATACGAACCACTACCATAGTGCCCGGCATGGCAACATTCGGACGGCATCGTTCCTACCCCGATCGGCGTGACCACCTCCTAGTTGAGATCTGTGAGCTGTGCTGTGGATGCTTTGTGATGGGGGGTTTTACGCTAGCAGCCTGACAGGAAGGAGGAGGGAACCGCGTCCCTGTAGGAGAGCTACTACATGGGGGACTCTAGAGGTGGAGAACAATGGGAGAGGGAGGGACAGAGCCAGCTGTCACTCAAGCAGGGGAACAAAGGGACCTTTGGAGTTGCTCACTGTGATTGGAGGAGGGCATAAACTTGGGAAAAATACTGACTGCTGGTTGGTGGGTCAGGTTGGCAGTGCAAGCATCAAAGGGTTTGCCGACTTTAGGACTGGTGTTTAGGAAAGGCCAGTTTTGTTTGACACAAAGAAACTTTAGGGAAAAGGCCTATTTACAAGTATAAAATAAAATTATATGGATTTTAAAGCTCGTAGAGAGGCTCTTACAGTGAATAAATCACTGTGGCTAAATTAAACAAGCAATGAAATCCAAAACTGCGATGTTATGCATCACACACTAGGGGGGAGGTCGGGGGTGACTGAAAGGTTTTGCACAGAATAGTTGGTTTTGGCTTTGGAAAACACATCTTAGTGACATCTTTTTAATTTAATAGAAGGACGTGTGAAGCTAGTAAATAATTAGGAAATTGGGTGGTCACCCACGGAGATTTTGGTTGGATAGGAACTAAACTATCTACAACTTGTGAGTCCGGTAAAATCGCCGTTAATTTAAATGCAGTCGAGCACATGGTAGGGTTCTGGGGGGCAAGTTAAAATAACAAAATGAGTAAATAATTAACGAAGTGAAAAATGCTAGAACTAATTTAAAGTAGGGCATTAACTTTGCAGTGGCAGAACTTAGTGTCATGGAAGTGAGAAATTTTTCATATATTTGGGCGTGCAACAAACAAGATAAAAAATATCACATTCGACACGATTACAACCTATCTGTGAGGTTAAGTACCTTTGCAAAGGACGCCCCTCCTATCCCACAACTAATCTAAACTGTGTCGGCTTTATGCCTGGTATCGAAAAGAAGTTCGAGTTACGATGGCCGGAAGTGGGTGCGTTGCGGCCCAGTTTGGTGACTTTTCTTAAGCTTGTAGCTGGAAAACCAGATGGAAATTTTGGGTTCTGTTTTCGCAGAAGGAAAGTTCAAAAGTGTGGCTATTAAGAATTTCTATGATGGGTCATTTTGGTTGGTAACTCCTGTAGATACTGTGGTTTGAAGTTGGTGGTCGAAAAAGTCAGGGACAGATAGAGAGACCATGACTGGGGAAAATAAATTGAGAGTTCGTGAGAACGAAGTTTCTCGGAGTTTTTTTTTGACAGCTGGAGTCCCGGTATCCTCTCCAAAAGGGTTTTGACCAAAAAGTCCTTACAGCCAATAATCGCATCCGTTGGTTAAATATCCTAACCTCTCGCTTCTAACCAATACTTAATCTTCCTTAAAACACGTAATAATTCTGTCTAACGATGCCTGTAATAGTTCGTTAAAAGATCTATACTGTTATGTACTCAAATTTACTTAAATGGCTCAAGTTCAACCTTAAATGCAAAGCAAGTCTTTCTGCTTACCATTACACCATAGCTTGGCACTGATTTCCCTCTGTGATTACGGCTGGCGTCACCTTGTAGCTCAAAGGATCGCTACTGGACTTTTTGAGTTAGGACTATCTACTCACAGTTATGACTTTACAAACTTTTCGACTTAAAACAATGGTGGCTATTTTTCCTACTATGGAGTGAGATTAATGTGGTAATCTCGGCAGTGAAGAGAGCTTAGTTGACCAGCTGTTGTAATGGTATTCTGTGCTGCGGCATGATTGGAGAGGATACCCGGACTCCAAACATCAAAAACCTCGGGGAAAAACTCAGTTTTTCTGAAGCTCCACACTTCAGGTTCCCCCCCCCCTCCCCCGGCCAAAAATCCTCATCTTTGGTTGAAAAATCCGACAAGAAGTTACCATCAGAATCGGGCAAACTTAGAAGCTCTTAATAGCCACTCACTTGAACTTTATTCCTGTGAAAACAGAACATTAAATTTCCTTCTGGTTTGTCTACAGCATCACTAACAAAAAGTCACCAAACTAGGACGTAGCGCTCAAACTTCCAGCCGCCGTAACTTCAAAACTCATTGTAGCGGTGCTCACAGGTCCTAGAGGTGCCTACTGTTCTGCACCGACATCTGGTGTGGTCTCGGGAAAGTTAGAAGTACTTCGGGTGGCCGTTTTTACTTTTGCGGAGTTTAAACAAGCATGGCAGTCACTACTGCACGGTTAGGAACAGAGCGTCTATGTCCTATCTGAAGTTTTAGTACTATCTAATCGTTTTTGGTTCACTGCCACCAGGTGGGTGGTTTAATTGCTAACCTTAGGCTTTAAATAAAAAGAGTTGTTTTTAGTTAAAACACTAGCAAATTAAATCTCTCTAGATGCAAACTGAGTTTAAAACGCTTCGTTTTAATAAACAGGGGGAATGAAAAACATTTTACATTGGCAACTAGTCTACAAAATAGCTTTACGTGAAAGCACACAAGTAATTTACAGAAAATAAATTATCGGCAACGAATTTACATTTAAGAAAATTCACACTTACAATTTCGAATAGAAAAAGTTCTGTTGGTGTCACCTAAACACCTCTAAGTTAGAAACTGCACTCTCACAAATTTCAAGCTTAGTCTAAGTTTAAGATTTTGTTTCAAGGCATCTTGCACAAGATCAAATCTACTCTTTCACATTGAGTCAAGCTAGCAATAATCAGGGCCCTACCATCGAAGTTTGTGCTTCTGTAATTATGCTACAGGACCTTGGTGAATCTAAAATAACTGTTTGAGTACGCTATGTAGTACAAACAGAAAGAAAGCCGGTTTTTAGAAAGGGGACCCTTAAACCCTTAAGTTATGGGAGGGGAGACCAGACAATGCCGATGGTTTTAACTACCCATAATCACGAAACTCAAGTCAAACGTTAGTTTAAATCTTTAAATTAAAATTTAGAAATAAAGTTCCGAAAAATTAAATTAAAGCTAAAACTAGTTACCTAAACTACTACCTTGCCCGGCATGGCAACACTCGGACTGGGGACATCTCTGCTCCGACCGCCGTAGTAACGTCTGACTTGGAGTTGAGCCAATGCTGTAGATGCAGTCCCTCAGGTCTGTTTTATACCTGCTGCCTGCCTGCAGGTAGGAGGGAAACCGCGGTCCTGTAGGAGAGCGACGGAGGGGGGGTGCGGGGTAGAGGGATGCCTCGAGGAGGAGAGGAGTCTGACTCTGGCCGACCAGGCTGTCACTACCGGAAGTTGGCATGGCAGCGCGGACGGGCAGGGTAGCCTTGGACTCTGATTGGACAGGGATTGAAGGAGCTTGGATGGCAAAGGGAATTGCCGACTTTGGGTGCTTTTAGAGGCCTTAGCTTGAGAAGTGCATTGAGTTAAACTCATAACAACGTGAAAATAGGCCTATATATTTTTTTATGAAACTACAATGTTATGCATTGCAACTATTGAAAGGGGGGGGGGGGGGACCAAGTGTTTTGCTCAATTCATTAAACAAACGTGATTTTAATAGAAGGAACTTTACTATGATCGGAGCCCTGGAAAAAAAATACAAGATAAACACTTTTGGAAAAATTGTCCGGTAAAATTCGAAGGAAAGTGCTGCCGAGTTCAGTAGTGTTCAGAGACCTAGTTTTTGCTAAACTGTTGCCCAATTAAATTAAATAAAAGGTTAAATATACCAGCTTATTCCCTGAATGCTATAACGCATGAATATTGGTGACATATTATTGCAGCCACTAATAATAAAATGTACAGTCGAAGTTTTCATAAATAACTTGGCCTTCGTTAAAATAAAAACATCAAGTGTTGGGTTTTCAAATACATGTATGTGAGGATAAATCCTCCTAAACAACATTAAGCTGGTTGGCTTTATGCCTGCAAAAGAAATAAAGTAATTACAAGTTTATTTACAAGTTGTTGAAAATGGCGATTGAAGATTTGCGTGCGGCGCCGGTCATTTTGGTGACTTTTTCAAAATGATGTAGAAAATTATTGGAGTGGATATTTAAAGTTCTGTTTTCACAGAAGTCTTGAGAAAGTGTAGGTCTATTAAGGGCTGCAAATTCCAAACGTTTTGGTCCATTTTTCTTGAAGATAAGGTGTTTTGAAGACGGAGGCCATTATAGGCCTAACGAGCGCTAATGAAAAAAAAAATGTTCGTTGCGAAAACGATAAACCCTCAGGTTTTTGATCTTTTGAGCAGAGGTCTCCTCTCAAATCTGTTGGTGAAGACTAGTGTATCCCTGGTGTACGTGGAGTTTCAGCTTGAGGTTAATCGGTGTTAATGACGACTTTTTACGTTATTCAACACAGCATGGACACTGTCCCAGCATGGGGGATGAAGCGCCGGTCCTAATTAAAGGGGCCTAACCTTAAACTGTCGGTATCGCTGCCACCAACGGTGGATTTAACTGTTTAACTAGCTAAAATCTAAAGATGGGCTACATATTTAATTTTACACTAAAATACAATTAATCAAGTCTAGCAAACGACTGAAGCTTAAAACTCCTGGTTTTATTTTAGCAACAGAGAATGAAAGTACACTTTACATTATAGTTTGCTTCGGAAAGCTTTTGAATACCAATTATTTAAATAGGCAACAAGTTTACATTTACAAAAAGTAGCAAGTTTGAAGATACACTTAGTATTTCATAAATTCAGACAAACACACTCGGTTTGAATAAAGTTTTAAATTTTCACATTAGAAAAAGTAAATCATGAGTGCTCCCGGAGACACCCGCAAGACTAAACAGCCGCAACTGATAGTAGTCTATCTGACAGTATGTTTCTTATGATCAACCGTCCACAGTTATGTTTCTAAGTTTTCCAAGTACAAAAAGATCAACCTCCCTTAGTTCCCTCGAGAACTGTTCTAAGTAATAAAAAGCCCGGCAATTTTACACTTAGGCATCAGTTTGTTTCAATTTGACTTCCACAAAGATCAAACCGTCATTTAGTTTAGATTAAGAATCCATTTAATATAAACTGGAAAAATTTGGTTTTTAGAAAGAGAACCACTCTGACGTTATGGGGAGAGGAAACCTAAGATGCCGCTACAGGCGTCTCCACCATAATATTCTCTAGCTAGAGAGTTAAGTTAAGTTTTAAACTAAAATTTAGAATATGGGGGTCCTAAACTGAACTTTCAAAAGCTAAACTATAACATACGAACCACCACCATCGTGCCCGGCATGGCATTCTCCGGACATGGCGTCTCCACTCCCGACTGGCGTGACCGGTATCTAGCTTGAGATCTGTGAGCTGTGCTAACTATGCATTCTGGGGCTGGGGTTTTATGTCATTACCGGAAGTAAGCGCGGACTCGCGGGGTAGTTACGGGGGTCTGATTGGCTGAGGGCCTCGAGAACAATGGAAAGTGGGAGGAGAAGTCGGTTGAACAAAGGGACTGGGTGCAGAGCCGTTTGAAGGAGTAGGAACATGTAATACGGAAAAAGATAGGCCTGTTTTGAGTTTCACTCAATTGAACTTTCGGAAATGGCCTTTACTTTGTATTATTGGCTACGGATTGAATATTTACATGATTGCAACGTGATTAGGCTCTTGTTAAAGCTTATTACTTGGCTTTGGGTAATGTCTAGAACATTACTATTAAATTAAACAAGCTTTAACGGTAAACTGTAGTGTTAAACACCACAACTAGTTTTGGCTGGGGAGGGGGGCAGAATTGGGTAATTCGAAGTTTTTGCACAGTTTGACTTTCGGATTTGGTTTGAACAGATCTTTTTAAGAATTCTTTTAGTGTTTAATAGTAGATCAAGCTATTTGCAGATTTCGGTAGGTCTCAGTCAGGTCGTAGGAGAACTAAAATAAACATATATACACTGAAAAATTCGTGTCCGGTAGAATGCCAGGTCGTAATGCGTTTATACGTTTGGACATATGGTAGCGTTTCTGGGGGTAAAAGAATATAAATAAAGTATAAATGCGGTTAAGTAAACTAGCTTAATTGAATGCTATAACGCATTAAGTTACAGAGAACATTTAACCTTTAAAATTTTACAGTTAAAATTCGATTGTTGTGGAAATTTTCCATATGGATTGCGGCCGACAAACACAATAAAAAATATCACACTGCAAATTGGTAGTCTGTATAAATCCTATTACAATACACTAAGCTAATATGTTCGGGCTTTTTGCCCTAAAAGAAAAGGATAAACTGAAGATACAAAAATACAAGTTTTTTTATAATGGCGGTCATGACGAAAGTGCGATGTAGTCGGTTTTGGTCAATCTTCAAATGTAGTTTTAATGGTCTTCAAGGAAGAAAGTCCGGATTTGGGCTTCCCCAAGAGTCTTGTATTTTGACAGGCTATTAAATGTCGAATAGTTTGTGGAAATCGGACCATTATTGCGAAAACGGCCAAATATGCCTCGGCGAGGCATTTGGGTGCTTCGAGAAAAAAATTTGAAAAAAAGGGGTTTTTCGGTGGCGCTCGTTTACACTAGCTTCTTTACAGGCCCCCCGGCGAGAGATTTCACTTAGGGCTCCTTTTGAACCCGAAATGAAAGCCTAAAACAGAAAGTTAGTGCACACATGTATGCAAAACACTCAGCTGCCAAGCCACTGTAATCTAAGTTGCAAAAATTA
>JAHWFP010243836.1:0-22194 GCA_023313725.1 Lithobius niger
CGCAATTCTTGTGTTTAGTTATTGTTTAAGTGGTCCAAAAGTAACACGTGCATGTCAAAATGGATGTAATTGCCCTTTAAGAAAATTATTAGTTCATTTTCAGGCATGAATAAAGTCCTTTAAGGGTTGTAGAATGAATTAGAGCCAAAATCTAATTATAATCTTCTTGTAATATCAATTAGCTCTCGGTTTCTGCTCTTTTGCTTGCTGAAACCGTATTCGTTTCGCCCTTATAATCTTCTTGGCGTGTTAATTTTGTTAAATCACAGTTCCCAATACAAAATTTCACGGAAATAAAATTATAATTTCCTTGCTTTGCTTGTAAATTTGATTACCTTACACACCTTGATCCCCTTCAAAACAACTACAACACAATACCACCAACGATGAACAAACACAGTTCAACAATTAAATTTTCGGAGAACTCCAATCTCCTTCTTCAGAATTAACACCAAAATCATGAAAAAGTTAGTTTACATCACAACATCTTTCGTCGTTTCCAAATTTGAATGCTCGCGCTTGCGCTCGTCGGCAGGATCACTGTTTTGTCGGTGGATCTGGACTGCCCACTCTTTGTCCAGGGCCGCGGCAAGTTCAGGCCTGACCAGCAGGTTGATGTTGAGGTTGTTGTTGTTGATGTTCATGAGAGGAACTCTGTTCATCTCGAGCATTTTGGTGGCGAGTGACTCTAATGCTCTAAGGTGGTTGTCATGTCATGTAGAGCATTAGATTTAAGCAGACAAGAGGTCTTGTCCCAGGCAACTGAATGTTGAAAATCCTTCGAATGTATGGTAATTTGCCAATAGTCGGATCACACTGAAGACAGCATTGGCTAAAATGTAGCTAACGTCGGGTTTCACCAACGTAGGTGGCATCACAAGATAGGCAAGGGACACCATAGACAACACCACGTCGTGTAAAAGGAGGGACAAGCTGAACAGGGTCAGCTTGTCCCACCTTTTACACGACGCGGTGTTGTCTGTGGTGTCCCTTGCCAATCTTGTGATGCCATCTATGTTGGTGAAACCCGGCGTCGGCTTCATGTTGGACTCAAAGAACATGCCAATGCTGTCTTCAAGTGTGAGACCGATACTTTGTCAAAAGTTCCTGAGGAAAATGGCAGTTTATCATTGAAAATTCGCAAGACATTGTTGTGAAGTTTAGCGGTAATATTCTCCATAATTCTCGGAATTGTGACTCAAATCCCCCCCAGCTACACCAACATCAACCTGCTGGTCAGGCCTGAATTGGCGCGGCCCTGGACAAAGAGTGGGCAGTCTAGATCCACCGACAGATCAGTGGTCCTGCTGACGTGCGCGAGCGTTCAAATTTGGATACGACGAAAGATGTTGTCATGTAAACTAATTTTTTCGTGGTTTTGGTGTTATTTCTGAAGAAGGAGATTGGAGTTCTCCGAAAATTTAATTGTTGAACTGTGTTAGTTCTTCGTTGATGGTATTGTGTTGTAGTTGTTTTGAAGATGTCTTTGAAATACCACTGTGTCAACTGGTTAGGGGCCATTCAAAAACCACGTGGTCGGCCAGGGGGTGGGGGGAGGTCGGCTTTCGGCCACAAGTAACCACAATGGGGAGAGGGGGGGGGTTTCCAATTAAACCACGTGGCTACTGCATTGAAGGGAAAGTCATTATATCCAATGGATTGGTCCATTTACTATACAAGCGTCTGTGCACCATCGCACTCTACCATCAGCCTTACATTGTTCCTACTTCGACCTTAACGTCTAGGCCCCAGTCAACCAAACTGCATATCCCGCACAGTTGTGAAAGATACCGCGGCTTGTCATAGAAATTTTCAACAATGCAAGAATGCGTTTCCTTGACTAAATTAATTTAAATAGTATGCGGCTAACATCGAGTGCTTCGCTGTGACAACTCAATGTAGTGATGGCCTACGTAAGAATGAACGTAATTATACCACGAGCCACGGCTGTTTGCTGCGATGTCGTCATGAGTTAGCCAATGAAGAACGAGTATAGCGGCCCTTTGGCTGTCTGAGTGGGCTAGCCCAGTCACGTGATACGCGCGTCACGGCAAACAGCTGTGGCGCGTGGTTTAGGTTACAATTCTACACTGATGCCTACACTCTGCGCTTCAAACCTACCTACGTCCCTGTATTTCGTCTTTGGCCTGAGTAAGACATAATACGGATGTAGAGGAAATTCGTAATGTTTGACCGGCTGCCATTTTGGATGGGCTCATCGTATCGAAGCAATCGTTGCGGCAGGGTTGGCAATGATTTAATCATTGATTAAATCACTGATTAAATCATCAATATATATTTTATATCAATACAATATATATATCAATACATATTTTGAGGACGAAAGCCTACTAAGTTCCCATAATCACTGTTGAAGCTATTGAGAATGAAGCCTAGTCAGTTGTCGTATAGGCTAGTAACTTATGTAGAAGCTAATTTGAGTATCAAACAACAGCCTAGTAGTACTAAGTTAAATGATTTTAAACTTCAAAAAATGCACACTTTCAAAACTGGAGACACATGCGTATCTGCTACTTTTCGACAATTTATAGTAGGGATAGTCCGATATTGATATCGGTATTATCTGTATTTATCGGTATTTTTGCCATATCGGTATCGGACCACTATAAGGCTTCCGATACAGATATTTGTTATGTCAAGAAATGCAACCGTCTTCCCTGAAAAACTGACACCAAGTGCAGCAAAAGCAAAGCCATTTGCTCAGTTTGGAGTGAAAATGTGGCACTTGTTGGTTCTGCTGCTGTAAGTTTTACAACAACCAACTGAAATCTAACTAAGAAAATGAATGTACTGAAGCCATAAGTAAGAATAAGAGTAAAAAATGCTGTTATTGCTGAACAGAACTTTTTGGATAAAGTTAACACCCACTTTACTGTTGACACCCAACAGTTGACACCCAAGCAAAACCAGAAACCGAAGTTGCATTGTTTGTACAAAATATAAACTTTTAGTCTTGATTTGTTATTATTATCGGTATCGATATCTGTATCGTATCGTATCGTATCGGTTTACCTTTCATCGGTATAGTATCGTATCGGTAAAAAGTCATATCGGCCGATCCCTAATTTATAGGCACAATTAGGGTAGTTTTTAAACTCGTGCTACATCCTTTGTTTACATCATCTGCTTTCAAGTCCGAAAACGAACGCTAGCTTGCCTTCGGTATTTACTGGGCCGTTCTCCATCATCGTTCTCTTAATTACTAAGTTGTCATAATTTTTGTTAAAATCTACTTTGATATCTCGAACATAAAATAACAGCCTATTAAGTTTCTATAATTGGTGTTGAAGATATGAGTACAAAACAATTTCCCACTAGTACTAAAACTAAGTTTTCATACTAATAGTCTATTACTGTTAAAAGTTCTTAAGTACGAAGCAATACAGTATACGTAGCCGACTTAGCATACATAGCCAACATAATTACTGTTGAAGCTTTTGAAGATGCACTGTAGTCTACTACTACAGTAGGGCTGGTACTTTCCGGTTTTTTAGTTATCCGTTTAACCGGTTTTTTTTCCGGTCGGTTACACGAAAACCGTTTTTCCGTTTTCAGCAAAAAATACAGCCAAAAAAAATTTCACCACTGTGTAATACATTATTAAAAAATAAAGCTGAAAAAAAAATATGATTTAGTCCTTGGTAAGACAAGCGCAATTATTGACTACATTTTGCATTTTGGGATTTAAACTAGAAGAAAGTTGATAAATTTAAGTACTTATTTTGACTTTATGTAGCTTTAAAATTTCTACAAGATGTCAAATTTTACATCTTAACGACAACGTAAGCCAAAAACAAAACAACAAAATTTAATACGTTTTCGTTATTGTTCCATTAATTTCAAATTATGAGCCAGAAAAATTAGCATGTTTGCGTTTTCGGGTAGCAACGCATTTCGTTTACGTGTTATGACGGCGCTTCCCTGCCGTTCGCGCTAGGTATAGATGAGTCCACTTCTCATGACGCGAGGAGGGCAGATGCTGGCCAGCATGTCTTTAACTGCCTCGTATACGCGCTGGCGATCAGCAGTTTGTTTCGAAGAAAGTAAGCAGCTTCGATGGGACAACAAGCCCATGCGAAATATTTGTAAATACCGTAAATCGTGTATTAAAAGCCCAGTTGAAGCTAAAGCCCACCCCCTAAAATGCTGTAAAGTCAAAATCATGAGACGGTGGAATTAAAGCCGACCCTTCAAATTGTTGTTTTTCTATGAAAAATTACCTAAAAGTTATATGATGTGAGTAAAGATAGTACTGCTTGCTATGTTTACTGGCCCCTTCTCCCTCCCTGTAGTAATAGTGGACTCTTCCTTTAGCTCCTAGCTCCTGCAACTTTGGCCTGGGCATCTCTCACCTAAACCTCCTCCCTTCTTCACAGCAATTAAAAGGATGTAAAAATTGGTCTTCAGAGATCGTTCAAAATCTTCGAATTTTCTGTAATAGATGATCCAGAAAGGTTAGACAATTGATAATGCTTGATTTAAAGCCCACCTCTTTTTTTTGCCAAATTAACTGCATAAGCCCATGGGCGTTTAATCCACGATTTACGGTAAGCTGCCCCCTACCCACCCCAGTTTTTTACTTTCACTGATTTTGAGTATTTGGATTAGTAGGCCTAAATGATGACACTTGGCTATTTTTGGCTCGTTCACCGCGGTTTTTGAATGGTGCCCGCATCAAACGTTTTTCGGATATGGGTTTTATAATCCGTGTAACCGAACGTGGAACGGTTTCCGGTTAACCGTGTAACCGATCCCAGCCCTATACTACAGTAGGCTACTCCTAAAGTAATTTGTTTTAATTGTCAAGTTTTATTTTTATATGCGTTGTCCCACAACTTTAAAATAAAGTTTGCTTAAGTATTGAAAAAAGTGTGATTTAAATCAAATAAATCGATTTTTTGGATTAAATCATGATTTTTTCAAACCCTGCGTTGCCGCACTCTACTCGCCTAATGAAGACCTTTCAAACGGGAAGGCATAATGCCGGCTGTACAAAAAGGTTCGCTATTTTCTTTCAACCCCTTAAGAAATTATGAGGCTGGACTGGGACTTTTGGGACACCCTGTAATAAAGAAAGATGGGGCTGAAAAATTCAGTACACCAAAGCAACTATATAAGCAAGACATGCGTCAGACTGTAACTTATTTCTATTATTGTTGCTCCTGTTCTACTTTTTTTCTAGAAAAGTTCTACTTTTTTCGAAAGTTCACTGGAAGGCCTGGTTTCGTGATCATCTTTTTGTGACAATTTCGCAAAAAATTGGCCGATTTTGACATTCAAATACACCATTTGAACTGTTTTTTCGAGAGCTCTTGAATGGTGATTCTCAGGATAATAGGTTGGGGTCGTTCCCAATTTGTTTAGCAAAAAACAACCGACAAAGGTCTTGAAAATGCAGGAAACTTTATTCGTGAACCCAAATAGGGCTAAGTGAAAATTTTGCACCATGCAAATTCCTCCTTCACTCCCTACCTGCAGACCACAGGTACACCCTCCCTCTCCTCGTATGCCGCTTTTTATTTGTAAAAGGCTTGTCGCAAACCGACTGAAAATATTCTGTTTCCAGGTAGGTCTGTTGAAAATTCGCAAGAATACTGGTACAGTAATGTGTGTAATTTATGTTTTAACAATCGAATGATCAAGAATGACGAACTGTCAGAGTAGAAGCCGTTAAGGGATTTTCAAAGGGATAAAAAGATCGAAAGTTAGTGTCTAGGTGTGTAGTGTTTCCCATTTCGGGAATAGGATTGGATCAAGCATCCATTGGATTGTTGGGAGTCTCCTTCGTCGTCGGCAGTTCGTCGACCCGAACATTTAATTTGCCAGCAATACGTCTGAGTTGAGGTGTAACGTGAAGAAGAGTGCAGAGCTCGAAGAGGCGAGATGTTTCTTCCATGAGGGAGTGCCGGAGAGTTCCTCCTCCTCTCTTTACATAGGTGACTGCAGTGTTGTTGTCTGTCAGAATGGTGATGACGTTGCCTGGTAGAAGGTGGCTCCAGACCGTGATGGCGAGACGAATGGCTCGGAGTTCCAGGACATTGATGTGTAAGGTGGACTCCTGTTGTTGCCAAGTGCCAGAAGTGGACAGGCTATCGAGTGGGCTCCCCACCCTGTCGAGGAGGCATCGGTGAAAAGGAGAGCTCATCGGGAAAAGGCTCGTGAACCTGGACTCCTTCCTGAAGGATGGAAATGTTCACCCACCAATGAAGGTTCAAAAGAGGCAGATTGTGGAGAAAAATCGGGTCGTTTCAAGCCGTCTTCGAGTTCCATTCTTCCTTTCGCAACCAGTGCATGGGTCTTGATTTCTCGAGACCTTGAGTAACCAGCTTTGCGTTGCCGTCGATGAGTCTGATGACAGATGCCAGATTGAGAGCCCTGATTGAAGACATTCGAAGAAAATATTCCAATGCAGAAAGGAGATCTTGGATTCGTTTGGAAGTTGGCCAGACTAGAAATTTTCGAAGATCAAAATGAGCTCCTAAACAGATGAAGGTTTGATTGGAAGTGAGCCTTAATTTTGATGCGTTTGTGCTGAATCCTAAAACTTGAAATATAAGAATGCAGGTCTGAAGATTCTTTAGAAGCATTACTCGATCCATGTTTCATAAAAGCCAATCGTCAAGATAGGCATGAGCCCTGAATTCGAGATGATGGCAATGACAGGCTAACGGTATGCATCACTGCGGTGAAGATCCGCGTGGCCCTCTGTGTTAAGCCCGAAAGGGAGGGCATCGAAGTGGTAAGTAATCCTTTCGGAGATAAAATGAAACAGGTGAAAGACGGAGTGATGCAGAGATATGTGAAGGTAAGCATCTTCGAGGTCGAAGAAGATGGTGTTTCGTCCCTCTGAAGAGCTTCCCTTATGGTGGCTCTGGTCTCCATCTTGAAGTGAGACCTCGGATGATGACAATTGAGCTTCCTCAAGTTGAAAATGAGATGGCTTCTTCCTTTCATTGAAATCACTCGTGCAGACTCCAGAAACCTCGAGTGTTGAAAGGGGAAGCCTTGATTGCTTCTGGTTTGAAGGAGTTTTGAAATATCTTTCACTAAGGTGGGGTTTTAGGTGAATTTAGGATCCAATCGGTACAAATCCCGGACGGGCCCCCCATTGTCCAACCCTTTTAGGGGGATATTAAGGGGGGGGGGGCTGTTTGGTAATCGGGAGGTAGGGAAAGGTTATGGCTGAGATTAACTCGAGCTGCATACGATCCCAAATGTTTCGGCGATTCTTGACTTCTAGTACAAAGTGCCGCATGACGAACGATGACACTGGCTTACGTCATCCCATTCAAATCCAAAGTACAAGCAGGAATAATAATGCACGACCCAGGGGTGCATAAAATTCTTACTGAACAAAATTTCCCACAAAATTTTTCTACAGATTTTTCAAATTTCCTACAGTTCTCTGAAATTTCCCGCGAACCTCGTTCTAGCGTTCTGGCATATTTTGCACACCTGGCACGACCTTCTCCAGGAAGCCAGGTCGTGTAGTCTCTCCTTGCGCGGCCGGCGTGGATGTATATAATCACGAGGAGAATTTACATATTAGATTAAGATCGTAGTAAATATAAATTTAAGACAATTTTATACGTTAAGCTTACTGGATTAAAATGTTGCTTTTAGGCAACTAGAATAAAATATATTAAAAGGTTAAAAGTAACAACTGAATTGTGCAATAAGAACAGATAATTAATTCGACTCTAGAGGATACCATGGTGACATCATGAATGCAGGTACCAATCATACCCATTCCGACCTCACGGCCAGAGACACCAAAAGATATGAATTCGAGTGGAAAACTGCAGAAGGATACCACAAAATGTTGCCTTGTCATCGCCTCTGCATCAAAATTCAGACGTTGGGCTTATGTTCGAAGAAATGGACTTGGTATTTTTTTCTTTTGCGGAGAAAGAGTTAGACCTACAATTCTTTAGTTCCAGTTCTTTAGTTTGTCCAGAACGAAGCCTTTGTTTTTTTTTTGTTTTTTTTTTACACTGTTTAAGTTTTAATTTTATAGTGTGAATACTTTGCAGCTAACTAGTTTCCCCGCATCAAGGCAGTGGTACTAGCGACAACAGTTTTGATGGGCTGGTCGACAGTGTTTAGGGGGTGGGGAGATACAGTAGGTCGTATTTATAAAAAGAAGCATTACCTTTTACTTGCAAAAAGTGAAGAAATTGCTTCGGGTTATATTCATAAGAAAAGTGAAGGAAAAGGTTTTGCTTTTAGGCAGAAGTGTTTGCTTCAAACTTGAAGGATTTGCTTCCCGAAAAATACATCTACATGTAGTCCGGAGCAACTTTTTTGCAAGAATCTCAGTTTCCCAGTTGAACCTTCATTTCCAGTGTGTGTACTGAGTGGTGTGTTTGCTATGGGAGCGTTCACAAACTATGTAACACCTTTTTCTAGCAATTTAGACCCCTCCTCCACCTAAGTAACACTTGTATTACACTTGGCGTGACCCCCCCCCCCCCACCACCGCCTGAACATGCGGGACATTCGCTAACCCCCACCCCCTCCATCACCAATTGTATTGTTTTTTTTTTTACGAGTTTGTTTTTATAAGGTGCCCTTACCTAGGGGCGTAATGACCAGTGATTTTGAAAAAAAATTGTTAAGTCGTGATTTGAGAAGGCGCTGAATTGACATCTGCAGTCATGGCTTCCAACAAAATTTTTTCCCTTGGCAGTAATCGAATGCGCCTTTTTCCTGTTTTATTTTTATCAGTTTTACATTTTGTTTTTCATAAAGGGCTTTACTATTCACCTCTGTTCCAAAGAGCGTCGTATATTGTATAGTGGTATGTAATGCGTTATTTTTCTTAGTCTTCGTGTGATTGGGATTTTTCCTTGACCGGGTGTTAGCAGACCTTGTCCGAAATGCTCATTCCGGAGGTGTACGTTTTTACTTTCACTTACTGGTGACATTTATCCTCTTATACGCAACTTCTACAAATACTTCACACTAGACAAATCAACATGTCAATTCAGTTCTCAACACTGAAACACACGAACAAATTCAGGTCCCAACACTTGAACACATGAACAAACTCAGGTCTCAACGTTGAAACAAACTAAACAATTGAACGGGCCTCCATCCACACTGCAAGTTAGAATTGTTGCAGTACGTGTGAAAGCAAACCTTCGGTACCTTTTACTTCTTTCATTTCAAGTACTTACTTGCAAGGAAAAGTTCTTGATTATGAATACGAACTGAAGCAAAACCTTTTACTTCTACCCTTTACTTCCGAGCGATACCTTTTACTTCGAAGTAAGTGCTTCATTTTTATGAATACGGGCTACTGTTGACGTTAACTGCAGCTACTCACGTAAAGGAAAGGTAGTTTTTTTGGGAAATATATTGCACTTTGCCTAATTATTTTCTGCACAACTCAAACAACTGAACTAGTTCAGTTTCATGGAAGCGTTATACGGTTTTGGTAAAGCTGACGACAACAATTTCAGCAGAAGTGAACATCTTCCAATACCAAAATATAGTAAAATGATATCGCCCAACTTGAGTATCGACTGAGCAGTTCCCAGTTTTCTCCTAATACAAGTGTAGAAAATATTTTAACCCTCTGGGCCCTAAGGTTTTCTTTTCTTAACTCAAACGTATATAATGTAAAGCCGATATATCGGCTTCTAGGGCCCAGAGGGTTAAGCTAAGGGACTCGTTCAAATCAAGGTTGTGATTAAAATGTATTATTCCTCATAGATTTTGTTGAATCGATGTCATGAGCGAGAAATTCCAACTGATGAAGAAGTAGATGCTGAAAGTGCTGACAAGGTCATGCAACCATACTTTCCCAGGCATGACGGCAAGGCAAAAGTTACAATGTCTTCAGCTATTGCTCTCATTAACAGGTAAGCCCGAGTTAGGAGTAGGCTATGGTTGAAAAAATATTGCATTTCTTGTGCACTGTTGATTCTTAATGTGTCTTATGACAAAGTCGTACAAAAAAATACTGCATACTGGATGCTTGATACCTAACCTTTTTTTCCTTCTATTTTTGGTATTGTATCAGATATTTTCTAAGGTCACGTGACGTCTAGAGAGCATGCGATGTGACCAACGCCAGCCTCATTTTCAGTCTCTCAGCAATTTAAATGTTCAAAGCGAACACTAAAATAAAGTTCTGTATCACTTATTTAAGAGTCTGTGCCCTGTCACTAAGGTTTTCATGCATGGCATCTAGCGACAGTTCTAATATTTGTGTCACGGTATTTGTGAAACATAAACCTATCCAGCCTTTTGTCTTTTTGGGTGCCAAAATTTTCAATGCCTCAAGCGATCGAATTGCTGATGGTTTGCGCACCAGTATTTTACTACCAAACTGTCACGTCGTCAAATTAAAACGAAAAATGTGTACAACCTGGTGAGCAAGGCTGAGTTAAGTTCCTAATGATTCTAAGTCCTGTTCGGAAAACAACATAGTTCGGTTGCCAGTGTTCGAAGTTGGAATGAGGGTGCCAAAGTTGAGGTGGGGCTGGGGTAAGGCCATGGAGAACAGAGACTCAGGCTAGCTTAAGCTCTGATTATTATTCAGTTCAGACTTGGCTTTGCCACTCGTAGGTCATTTACTCACGGTTGCAGCAAGCATTGATTACAAACATGAAACACTCAGTGGGTTGGATGCTTCTAGTGTGCTCTTTTTACCAGTTGGCTAGTCGGTTATCTTCTACTCTCTTCCTGTGCCTCTCCTTGCTTCGCCATTACGTGCGTGTCTCTCTTTGTCAGTTACTCGACTCCCCCTTGAAGCCAGGCACCAGACCAGCAATCCCGGGTATGGGGAAAGGCTCACTGGGAGTGGAGAGTACCAGTCACAATTCAGTGCATGATAAGTACACCAAGTGTAGGCGTTGTCGGTGTTATGAAGGAAATTGTGAAAAATAGAGTTTTTGTACTTTAACATCCCTAAAAGCATGAAAGTTTATTGTCGGACAATTTGTAAGATCTTGTATTATTACCAAAATGTGCTCACTTCGTTGCTCATAATTACATATCTGTTGTCTGGATTGGACTGCTTTATTATGTATTTCATCAGTTTGGCATTGACCTTATTTAATGCTATTGATTCGGCAGAAAACTAAATGATATGTACAACCTTCATGTGTAGCCGCAAACACGAACACACCCCTCTTTCCCCCCACCTGGCCCTAACCTCAACGTTCTTTAAGAATTTTTCAGCAATAGATTTTGTATAAATTCTACAGCTCCATATTGTTGGCCAGTTTTCGGCCTTGCACGCCCGAAGATATCATTTTGAGGGCAGTATTTGTTGGCACTAATTTATACTCACAATGGATTAAACACAACCAAAAGGATCAAGGTTTTTACCTCAAACTTGCGAATTTTCGGTGGTCATTGGCCGCCACATTCTTTAGCTTGAAGGTGCAGCCTATGTCCGCCGAAAATTTTCAAGTTTGAGCTAAAAACTTGACCCTTTTGGTTGTGCGCAATCCGTGATGAATATGACTGGTTATACCCAAACTAAGAAAACCGAAAAATCAGTGTTAGAATTGCCAGTAATTTTTGCTAATAACCACAGTTGCCAGTTTCGAAAGTGTTTGAAAAATAAAAGGAGAAAGTTGAAAAATGTATTTACGCATCTGTTGTTAGGAAGTATTTCAAATGGAAAAGAATTATGGTGTTAATTTAACTTTCAGTGCTCCTTATCTAAATCACAGTCCACTAATTACAAGTAATTTACAGCTAGCCTAATTACACCAGTCCCTAACTACTGTTCAACAAGAGATTGCATTAAAAAGAAACGCCTGTAGAGCATGCAGGATTTACGGAAGAACCTTGATTATTAATTGGGACCGACAAGTTTGTGAATAATCAAAGTTACATGCTAATTAAATTGCACTTTTATTTGAGAAGGATTTGTGTTTGGAGACTGCTTCATTCAAGTTGCAACATTTTGGATAAAGTTGCTTATAAAAAACAAGCTCACAGTGGGAGATTTCTGGTCTAAAAATTTTTGAATTTTTAAAATTTGTGGCCAGAGTTGCATGGAGAATGGGAGTTTTAAACTTTCAAGGTTCTATGTCTGTATTTGTTTTTTCGTTATACGCACTCACTGTATCAAGGTTAGCCCTACGAAAAAGTGTAGATAAGCTTTTGACTAAACTAAATTAATAGTGGTGGAGTTCAGCCAATATTCACTGCGGCTCCAGCACTAGGAATAAGTTTACATAGTGGGAAAGTATTCTGCAGCAAACATCAGAATAACCGAGAATGAAGAAGTTCAGTTAGTTCTTATGGAACAAAATTTGCATTTGGTTTCGATGGTACACAGGCAAAATGCAGTTTTGATAACCGTAGACTTTTCGTCCACTATATGTTTTCGTATGTTGTATTTAATAGTTGGCTGATCACTACTTTTTTACGTTGAAAAACAAAATTTCAGATATTGTGCAAAGTTACCTAGTGATACCTTCACACGACTCACACCACGATGCAAAATAAAAGAAAGATATGGCCATGCGGAAGAGCTCGAATTCCAAGCTGTACTGTATCTGCCCATTAATTCACCTATAAAGGAACCAGTAATCGTAAGTAAATAGTGTTTATTCCGTAATTGAGATATTATTATTGCTTTAGTTTCACAATGTTATTTTTTTTAGGGACCTCTGGTGAAATCAAAATCACTTTCCAAAATGGCTGCAGCTTTGAAAATGTGTGAAGTTCTTCATGTAACTGGTAAGATGGTTATTATAATTTAGTGAATGGTTGTGGCTATCAGTTACAGGTAGTAGGTTTAAATAATTTCATAACCACTACAGGTGAGCCTGCAGCTTTAAATAAAAAAAAGCTTGCAACATCACTTACTTGCCTTGTAAATTAAGAGTTGATATTCACAGTATCTCAAAATTGAAAAATCCAGTTTAGTTTTGTTAAAAATGCTCACAGCCTTTTTTCTAACTTTAATCTGAATTTTTTTTTCATTTCTGCAACTATTGCAATAGTTCTTACGAATGAAATGCAACAAGGCATTTTACATTATTTTATTTTATTTCAACTAGCCACATTTCTTTTGTATGTAAAGCAGCTGAAAGCCTGAATAGCTTAAGTGGCTATAGTTTGTTCCATATTATATTTTCAGAAAAATGACTGGATGACGACTCGTTTCCTTTCACTAAGAGTGCAAAAATATGTGGATATCACACTTGTAGACTCAACAAAGTTACTGTTAGAGTTTACGAATGGGATGTTTACGGATTTTTTGCACTTGTAGTGGAAGAAAACGTGGCGTCATACAGTCAGTTTTCTGAAAACATAATGTGGAACAAAGTATAGTCCGGGAAAAAAAAATGTTTGGATGGGCAATGTTGTAACTTGACCCAACAGGAAACCAGGTATCGTACGCAGCGATAGCTGCGTAGATATATATTTATATATAAAATTGAAGTCGTCCCTCCTGCAAAACTAAAACAATATCTCCGTTTCTATTCAATATTTTTCGACCAAATTTGACCAGACAGTAGATAGGTATCGAAGGTATATTGCTACCAAAATTATGCAATTCTGTGCAACAGTAAGATAGGGAAAACTGTTCACATGTTGTTGTTATTCTTCTTCTTGGTCTGCTACCATTTCAGAAAGAGTTACTGCAACTACCTAAATTCTGAAACATGATCGAAGTCAGAAATTTCCTAGTTCTTCATCCTCAAAGAGACGTCTTTTTTAGTTGGTCGAGTCTTTACGGAGTTACGGAACCCTGAACAATTAGGATTATTGTTTTACGTTGTTTTAACCATTGCAATTAGGGAAGAAAGCCAATCCGCAAATACCAGGTCCATTCTTCGTGCATGTGTTATGTCTTTGCTAAACAGTTGAATGTTGATGGGTAAAATGAAAGAATACGTGTGTTTCGGTTTCGGCTTTCGGCTAAACACATATACGATAGTTTTAAACCAAACTAAGCTATGTTGTTAATTGGCAGCTAGAAATGATAGAATCGCGTATTATTTGGTAGATGTAGGCGTTCAGAGCTAAGCTGGATTGTTTCAAAGTGGGCAGCAACAATCACTGGATGCACGCGCGTTCACACCTTTGCAAATGAAAAAAAATTACTGCCGATAATTATTCACCCTCGCCAAGTTAGGCAATAAACATCATCATCAATTCAATTGTCAAGGACATAAATCATTGTAGCGCAACACCATAGCCATAAATGAGGTACATGGATTACAAACAAAAACGTCAAGTGTTCTGTAAAAAAAGGGTTACATGAATGAAGTTGCACTTGTTAAAATATACACCGATAAAAACTGATGATTGTTAATTGAAATAAGTAAAGTCATAATTGAGAAAATTGCACCTGTTTAAGTGCTGTTGTGCTTTTACAATAATTTATTGGTACAACTGACTGGGGGAGGGGGGAATTGAAAGTGTGATTCGGGGGGTGGAGTTGGGGGGAGATTGAAAGTGTGACTCTAAATTTTCGATGATCCCATTCTCTAGAACCTGGGAAAACCCCTCCCCCAAGCATAAATAATGACCGGTCCCTAAGCTTGAAGAGTACATTTAGTTGGCCTAAAAGTAAAACAAGGCTTTGCAAATACTGTATGTTACTTCTGTAACCTAGTATTTAAATTTTCCATACGACAACACACAATCTCAACTTGAAAAATACAATTATCATATTTTTGCAAATTTTCGTCAGCTTAGAATCCTGTTTTGATTCCTGCTGTCTATTTCAGTCCTACTAAATAGTATGTTACTTTGGTTTACATCTCGCTGCAATTCGTTGTCTGTGTTTTGATCCTGCTCTCGCTGTAGCTTCCGGTATTCGTGAGCACTACTTTTAAGTCACTCCAGCGCTGTCATAGTTGTTCATAATCATCACTGGGTAGCAGGAATTGGACTGTGGATGATGCTGGAACTTGTATACCCATTAGCTTTTTATTGTTCTTTTTTATGTGTAATAATTGACAGTGATTCCAGACTTCTTATGTGTTTGTCTCGGTCCGAAATGGAGGTCAACAAAGTCTTGAGTATCAGCCCAATTTATATTGTTTTTTGTGTTTGTGTGGTGTACTGCGATGCCGTTTTTATCACTACCATTTCTCGTGTCAGCCATGTGTTGTCGAACTGCATTACATACTCCCTTTCACAAAACACTGCTAAATGTAGTGCTGGCCTGTATTTATGTGGAATTTGGTGGATCCACCTTCAGACAACTAAGTGGTGCACCCGTGGGGTAAGTGCTCGTCGTCGTTTCCATCTTCCGCATGACATTGCGCGTCAGTTGGGCGATAAGTCTGTCCTCCTGTCGGGTGTTTTTCAATTTTTGCAGGAGGTACAGATGTATGACAAGATTTAGATTAGGGGTTTGAATAACATCTCTGTAATGTGTGGTGCAGTGGCTACCCGGACCACTGCAGTGTGGCTGAGGTTGGCGCTAATGACCAAGTTGTCGACGCGCCATTAAGCCTCAGTCACCCCCCGTGGGGTAGTCTAGCTCATCAATTTTAGCAGGTTAGGGTTAGAACATCTTGACCAATACTTTTTGGAAAAGAGACCAGACTTGAAAATTTGGAGGTGGTTTGTAGATGGTATCCTTCTAGTGGTAAAACAGAAGAGGTTGAAGTAGTACGTGGCCTGTTCAATGAATGGAAGGAAGTATTAGGCTTCACCGCAAAAATTTAAAAGCAAGGTAAACTCCCTTTCCTGGATGTGCTATTGAGAAAATATGATGGGACCATTGTGTACCAGCTGTATTCCAAACCTACAGCGACAGCTCGAGGCATTCATTATACCTCGGGGCACTCAAGATTCCTGCTCCATGTGGTCGCGAGAAATGAGTTTATTAGACTCGCGAGAAACTCGATGATGGAGGCAGCACTTGCACATCAACAGCAGGCAAAAGGGAAGTTTCTGGGACTGGGGTACCCACCAGTGACTCTTAATCGACTGAAGAAAAAAGCCACCACGGTTAAACAGGTTGAAATGAAAACCAGAGTAAGCAACGAAAAAGAGTTGGGCTGACTTACCTGAGAGGCTCCCAGTGAAGAGCTGCAAAGGATCCTAAAAACACAGGGTTTCGATGTGTACTTCCACAATCAGAAACAGGGATGAGATTCTTCTACTTTTAGGCATATTTACTCTTTTTTTTTTTAACCTTGCAAGCCACGTACCTAAAAAGACGTTAAACACCTAAAACACCCACAAATTAATCTGTTCTCTTGCCTTTTCTTCTTTTTCACTCAGTGACTTTTATCCCTGCAGAAAGGCCTAAAGTCTCAACGAATTTGTACCTTATTCATATTGTTACTAAGGATGTGCGAGTAGAAAAGTTTTAATTCGAGTCGAGCCGAGCCAAGTTTACAACAGAAGAATCGAGTATCGAGCCGAGTTCCAGTATTTGATGGAAATATTTGGTTTGCAAGTTTCCCTTTAATTTGTTAATATAATAGGAACAAAGATGGTGCTTAGTTGACTGTGTGGGTCATGGTTTTTAAGTTTTATGGATATAACTTGAAAATGGTTTCAGTTATTGACTTTTAATCTCCACCACTGGAAAGCTCTCGCCGTGATGATCGATTTGGTATATTGGAATGTCAACATCGGTCAAAAATTGATTAAGTTATCGCATTTTCACTGGATTCGACTTTTTCGAGTATGGACGCGAGCAGCGAGCCGAGTTCAAGTACAAGTCTCATACTCTGCTTGGCTCGAATTTTTCGAGTATCGCACATCCCTAATTGTTACTCTACGTTTGACATGCTTTGGTTTTATGTAGGTGAACTAGATGATAATCTCTTGCCTGTTGGGAAAGAATCTGTTCAATATGAAGAAGAACTTATGGAAAATTGGGATGATGAAAACGTTCCTGACGGCGCTCCAAAGCCCGGAACCACAAAACGAAGACAGTATTACTATAAACAGGTAAGACAGCTAATGCGAAAAGAAGAGTTAAGCTAAAATAGAGTATTATTTGAATTCGTACGAGCCGAGTTTACAGTAAAAGAGTGAATTGTCGGCTCCAGGGGGAGAATTTGTTGAACTTAGTTTGGTTTCCTGTTCTTTTTAAGAATTGTTAAGGTAACACCATTCATTAAGGCTGCACCGATAGCGATACTGGATCGGATCTGATCGGTATCTGCAACTTTTGCTGAATATTGATCTTGGAACCGTTCAAGATGACAACATGCGGTTTGCTCAGGAAATCACTCAGTATTTTTCTAGATAACTTTTAACTGTTGTTTACTATCTTTAAAATACCACTTATGAACGTGCAAAAATCGGCATATCAGCAGATAGGAAGAATAGTGATAGCTGAACTGAATGAAAAACTGACGAAAAGCTGGCAATGATTCCTATCTTCATTCAGCAACAGCTCCAGTATGGATGAGGGAGCCAGCTCAGACAGTGAGCTCCAAGGCTCACTGAGAAAGAAGAGGGAAATTTGAAGTCAGTGGACTTCAGAAAGTTCGTCGGTGGTTGTTGTGCAAGTTTCGTGACTCTTGCCTGAGGAAGACTATTGGTAGAGATAGTCGAAAATTTGCAAGTTTGAATAATGGAACTTGGACGATTTTTGGTTTAGCGTAAGTGACTGTCTGTAATAGAAAAACCCTTTTAGGTCCGAACGACGGTATATCGTCGTCGTAATTCCGCTGCAAAAAAGTCCAAACGACGATACATGGTTCGCTCAGTTCTACGTCCTGTTTAAAAAAAAATTCCTATTGCGTACATCGGAGGCTAACTCCGATTGAATTAGGTATTTTGAAACGTAGTTTATTTCGGTTTATTTAATTCAAATCATCTTTTTATTACCTTAAATCGATGTTATTGTTGGCATCGTCGCCAAAATCGACGTGAAAATTGTGTTATTTGCTGAAAACAGCCCTCGGTACAAACGATCGTATCTCCAGAACTATGCAACGTGCAGCCGCCATCTTGAGCGCATTCGAGAGAGGGGATTCCCAATTTTCTAGCCCGCGAAAAATGACGTCCTCAACTCCAACACCACTGCCTGTATTCCTCGAATGAAAAGTGCTGTTTCAACGGCCCTTGTTCAAACTCTTCCCGATCGCGTGCTATCGCGTGCGCTGATTGGTTCGTTCGCGGCACGTAACCTGTCGGCCGTTCATTCGTGACGTCACGCGAAGCGAGTCAAGGTCGTATCCATTGGCGCTAGCAGGAGCGCGTTCACTTGCGGGCAGCTGGTCAATAATGGCCGCTCAGGACGAAATGGTAGTGAGCGCTCAGCGTTCATAAATATTGGGGGAATAAAGCAACTTTAACTGTTTTTACGGTAATAAAACTTAAAATAATGATTTCGGAAGTAATAACAGGCGTTGTGACGGAAGAATATCGAATGGATGTTATCATTCCGAGTACCGTTAGTTGAAACTTTCGTTAGCGCTATTTACATATTCGAACTTAAGGATTTTTTTTAAATAAAGAAAACGTAGGACGATGGTCCCAATTATATTTCTGTTCAATAATTTACAATATAATTATTGCAAATTTTTATACGCCAAGACCGCATAGTTTTTTTAGTACAATTTATTTTCGTGAGGCATGCAACTTGTTCATGGACTTTAGCCATGGACTTTCTCGCTCGCGAATTGAAAAAATGGTGAGGACCTAAAAGGGTTAATGACCAGACATTATAGTATTTTTTACCAGCATCGACGTGGGTGCTACGGATAATTCAAGGTACCAGTTAGGTTTGTGGGACTCGCCCCCGTTGTATGCCGTATGGGTGAGGCTGCTTGGGCCTTCGGTAGCCAATGATCGCGTATCGAGCAAAAATTAACTGGAGCTGGTGTCACAGGGTGTCACGGAACAGGTTCCAAATGGTTTTGGAGTTTGTGTCCCCGATTTTCTCGGTTTCAAAGCCCGATGGGCCAATTCGCATTATCCTAAACCTGAAGAGATTAAATGAATGTGTGTGCATGCGGCGATGGTATTTGGACACTTTACCAATTGTGGTACAGGATTTGTGAAAAGGCTTGTGGATGGCCAAGGTGGATTTGTCGCAGGCCTTCTATGCAGTCCCGGTGGTGCCAAACGTCCGCAAGTTGTTTTTCTCCTAGTGAGGTTCACTGTACTGTTCAGATTATGCCATTTGGGTTGGCATCGGCCCTGTACATCTCATTGGCTTGATTACGATAATCCGCAAATACTTGTGTTTGTAAGGTGATTTGGTGTTTGCGTGTTTTGGACGATCTTGGTATTTTGGAGCGATAGGCGGGCAAAGTGCGGCTGGTTGTCCGCAGGGCAGGGAAGTTTCTGAAACTGGGGTTTACTCCAAATTTGTAGAAGAATGTATTACAACCCTCTAGCAGTCTGCTGTTTCTTGGGATTGTGATCAATTTAGTGGATGCTCGGTTCGGGCTGCTGACTCTTAAGCAACGAGAGCTGTGGGACTTAGTGTGCAGGATGCGAGGCCAGGAATCGGTTCGGGGACTACAATGTTTGCTAGGTTGAGGCTGAAAGTGTTGCGCTGTGGTAGGTGCCCGGTTACACATGCCTTATTTCGAAGGTCATCTTTATTTGCTTGGTCTTGCGCAGGACTCTCGGCGGGTCGGTTGTCGGCTGATTCGCATAGCGACGTGCTCTGGTGGCCGGTAGTGATGCACCGTCCTGAGGTCGGCCATGCGTGGTTACACTGGGACACGACGGTCCTGTTGTCTACAGATGTGTCGGACATCAGCTGGGGTGCTTTTCTGGAGGGTCGTGAAGCCCAGGGTTGTTGGTTACTGGCGGAATCTACCCTCCATATCAACGCCCAAGAGTTATGGACATTACTGAAGGCGGTGGAGGTCTTCCAGGAGTTTCTGAAGGGTCATTACATGTATGTGTTGGTGCTCTCGGATAGTACAGCAGCGGTTGCCGATACCAACAAACGGGTCACGTGGTACCCAGGCCTGACCTAGCTCATGCAGAGGCCGTGGACTTGGCAGCAGAGTTTGAACTGTTTTCTTGAGGCGGTCTTTGTCCCGGAGATTTGGAACATGAAAGCGGATGGTTTGTCCCAGGTATTTGTGAATAGGATTGATTTCCGGTTGTGGCCGGAGGTGTTAGGAGCGATTTGCTCCTGGTTTGGGGTGCCTGAGATAGATTTGTTTGCTTCTTCCTGCCATGGCCCAACTCTTTTAACAGTTTAGGGCTTGGGGCAGGTGCCTGGTGGAGTCTTGATCGGGGCTCTTTCCGTATCTGTTCCCTCCGTGTCCCATGGTGGGGAAGTTTTTAAACCAGCGTTTGTGAGACAACGAGCAGACAGTGGTGATAGTGATGCCGGATTGGAATGTAGCTAGTTAGTTCGTGTTGTTGTGGGTACCTACTCTTTGCCGCAGAAGGCCTGCCTTGGGATCCATATGCGGATGCGGCGGCAGTGGACTATTGGTGCTCCTTGATCGTGTGGTGTGTCAGTGCGATTTGACAGAAGTGGCAGGTTATGTCACCGGCTGTGTGGGTCGACCTAAGATTCCATGGGGAGGCGCGCTTACACAGTGAGGAGTATTCTGTGAGGAGAAATGGAGATTTTACCAGAGAACTTGTTCTCGCAGTAGAATGGAAGTTCTCTGAGTAGTATCTGACGAAACTGTTACCTTGATTTCCCGCCCACCTCCCTGCTCGAAATCTTCAGTTCCTTTGCCACTCCAGAAGATGAGTAGGGAGATGAGGGAGTAGGGCGAGGAAGTAGGAGCAGAAGTGACGTAAGTTTGCATATTTACAACAATAATTATGCAGTTTGACGTTGTTTATGTCGCATGATAAGGAAGGGATCCCATTGGTAACACAGTTTCGTCGCGTTCTACTCCGAAAACTTTTCTTGTGGGAGAACAAGTTCGCTGGTAAAATCACCATTTTTCTAGAAATCCAATGATTTTTTTAATAAAAAAGATTTAAACTTTTTTCAATAAACTTAAAAAACTTAAAAATAGGAGCCTGGTCAACTTTCGTTGACCAGGCTCCTATTTTTATTTCTTTTTACTGTTTGAAATTAAGTAACCTTGGATCTTGAATTTTCTTTTCTTTCACTTCAGATAGTAGATTTCTAAACTATTTCAAACTACAGCTTAACCTGATATTTCTGGATAATCTATATTCAAGAAACAAATTCTTCTAAGTAAACTTTTGCGGGTTACTTTTTGTTTTTAACTCAAAAAAGTCACCATCCAAGGTCTGAGAACCAACACATTTTTTTCCCGCAACCTAACCAACAGTTAAAAAATACCTAAGGAGATACCCAGTAAGTTCCTGAGCATAACACCGTAAACATTGTGTCGTTATCTCGAGCAGTTCCTACTTATCAATATTTCCGCGAAAGCAGCCAACACTCATAGCAGAAATGTCGGCGAGAATTTATAATTTTAAAATGTTCCTATTGAAACGTGTTACATTCATTCGTATTTGTTCCATCGAGTTTTCAGAGGGTGCCGTGCATTCCATCTGATTGCTCATTTTTCAGCCCAAATCTAAAGTAAACTAAATTACAACTAAGCTAAACTAAATAAATAAATACAAGCTAGTTTCATTTAGTTTAGTTTAATTTTAGGCTGAAAACTTGAGTAGAAATTCTCACCTAAAACTCATTAGGAATGAATCTTAAGACGTTTCAGAAGGGTCTTAGTCACAAATTCTCCTCCCCTACCCTAGAAATTCTTGATATCGGCAACCGATCCTGCTAGTACGTAACCGTATCAGTGCGGCCTTAGTTTTCCCTAAAGATTTGCATACCAGATCTGTTTACTTTCTGTATTTTCTGTTAGACTGCAGATGCCTTCACAGCATGTCAGCCGAAACCAAGCCATCCTACCTATCTGTACGTAATCAACATGAAGTTAACGTGTCCAATCCCTGAAGAACAGAATACTAGAGGAAGACGAATCTACGCACCTGAGGAAACTCCACGGTGTTTTGGTATTCTTACTTCCAAGCCTATACCGAAAGTAAGTATTATAATTCACTTACAAAGTAGTTACAAATTGAGTGAAGGTGGTCATTCCTGTTGAAGTAAAGTGAGCTGTCAGCCTTGGTTCAAAGTAGGCTTCACCGAGCAAATACCGGGCCAGCTCTTTGTGGGCCACAAGACCTCTATTCCAAACTGTTCTGCAGAAAGGGCGATCAATAGTTTTCAGTGCTGATGTTGTAGACTGAACTCGTGTCATACATACAGAAATTCCTTGTCACCCTGCTCATATTTGG
>JAHWFP010243840.1:0-13991 GCA_023313725.1 Lithobius niger
TCACTGGTCTGTAGAATGGAAGGTGTAGACCAATAAGCTTGATGCTTTTTGAAGGCCCAAGCGCCAGACGTTAAATGGAAGTTACCACCATCAGAACAGCTATTTTTTGACGTATGAGGGAGAAAACCGGAGTACCCGGAGGAAACTTGTGCAGCAGGCAGGAAACGACCGAAGAAAAATCTGTACATATACACCTCCCTTCACCAGGATCGAACCCGGGTCGGTACGAAGCCAGAGATGTACAGCTGGGACTAAGACGCCTATCGAATTTGACGCCCCAGTGCTCGCAGCTAGCTGTGCGCCAATTAAAGTAGCCACCCAGAAACGACCACAGAAACTGTGAAAAAAACTTGTATTCATTCGAAGTACCTAATATACCTAATATTGTTTTGTTAACAGTCATTGTCGTTCTAAGTCCACGTTACTGAAAACTGACTGGAACTCGGGGCAGTTGTCTTTTCTTTCTTTCTCAGACTAGTGTATTGTCTACCCTCACAAGGCCAGTCCTTAATGCAGACTGCTTGCTTCATTTACCCTTTACCTTGAGATTTCTTTTTTATTTACTGGCTAATGGATTTGTCCAGGATTGGCTAGTAGATGGTACCAGGCAAGAACAATGCCAAATTGCAAACCATCTGGGGGAGGTGCTTCCCTGTTGTCGGAGTTTGAGCATGCGTGAGGTAACAGTTTTGCCGGAAACAGATTCATCGCTGACGATGGTTGACGACATGCAAGCCGCATCAACACGTTTATAAGTAGGGAATGAGCCAAACTGTCACCAACAGTGGTGCGTTTGGTTCGCTCTATTCGGTCGTTTAGGAAGGTATTGATAGTTTTTTAAGGGCTGTAAAACAAAATCCTGTGGGATCGTGACAATGATACATCTGCTCGGATTATCAGGCCAAGTCGATGAAGCGGCAAGGGTATTATTGCATGGAGTCTTCAGGAATTTCCAATAATTGGTCGAAAATCGATAAATTCATAAAAACGGTGCAGCACTACACACTTTTTTCGTTTTGTTGTTGTTGGTATCAATACATTCAGGACCCAGGACATCCCGTTTACTGGCCGGGTGCTCTAACCACTGCGCTACCGGGGCGGGTACTGGCTTACAGGTTCCAGCCGAGCTAAGTAGCTGTTCAGTCTTTCTCAGTGGTGACCTAAAGATCACAAACATACATACAGGGAGGGAAAGCAACTTTGCTTCTTGGCCTCCACACTAGAAACAATGCAAGTAGTAAATAAGAAAGAAATCACAAGGTAAAAGTAAATGAAGCAAGCAGTCAGCATTAAGGACTGGCCTTGTGAGGATACACAATACACTAGTCTGAGAAAGACATCCCGTATGTCCTGGGTTCGAATCCCAGTCGGGGCAGTTGTCTTTTCTTTCTTTATCAGAGTAGTGTATTGTGTATCCTCACAAGGCCAGTCCTTAATGCAGACTGCTTGCTTCATTTACCATTAGCCAGGTCTAGTCGCGGTGAAGGTATGACGTATCGAATACGCTGCTGAGCTTGTTGAGATTGCTGAGCTGTTATTGTAGTTTATGAAGGTACGGAATGGCTGACGCAACATCAATGCGCACGCGCGACGTCAAGTTTGGAGCCAAACTGTCTCTAACAGTGGTGCGTCCTGTTTGCTCTGTTCGGTCGTTTAGGAAGGTATTGTAAGTCTTTTGGAAACGTGATTGTCAGGCCAAGTCGACGAAGCAGCAAGGGGATTGTTGCATAGAGTCCTCAGAAATGTGGGGCTGGTTGTGATGTCACTAGTTCATTTGGTTTTCACTTTAGTTTAAGCTAAGTTAGTTACTTAGGATAGTCTGAGCGAATAATTCATGGATCCTTCAATACCAATAAATTCAAAGTCATTCATGGAGCGGCAAGGGGATTGTTGCATGAAGTCTTCAGAAAGTTCCATAGGCCTTAGGGCTTCGGGCAGATGACCAGGAGTGGTTAACGCTCGTTAAACCCTTTAACCCTTTTTCAGAAAGTTCCATGACAACGTACAACAATTGTAGCTACTCACGCAGCGACCAGTGTTGGGGGAGGGGGTGGTCTATAATATGTCTAGCTGCTACCTATAGACAAGGGGGGAAGAGAACAGCATTTGTTCAGCTGACCCTTGTGGAAAAAATTGCTTGCACTGCACGGCCCCTCTCTCCTAGTTTTCTGTCTCCACTCCAGTCCGACTGAAGCACTGTATCTCAAAAGAAATGACTTCGTCTGACCAACTATTTCTTTTCATTGATGTAATTTTATACCTAAATTAACATTACTGTTATGGGCTTTAACCTCATTCCAAACCAAATACACTCACGAAATGCAAGGCCGTTTCAAGGCTCAGACAACGAAAACTCCAATTTTGAAAGTTTTTTCAAGACTTGCGTTTTCGGTTTTCAAATTTAAGGCTTTTCAAGGAATTCAAGGCCGTGTACGAACCCTGTTTTCGGTAAGATATTTTCGGCCTTGCAGTTGGAAAATTTTTCACCCAAACCAATTCTAATCGCCTCATTCTTAATTACGCCACCTTGTAAGTAACTGCTAGGGAGATGGATGATTATTCATAAGACAAAATGCTCAATCCTAATTCACCTCTTACTGTACAGCATTACATATTAGGCGCTAAATCAAGGTTAGTGCATTGTTCTGCCCTTATCAGCTCTGGTGATTAGACTTGCCGGTATAAGAATATATTATATTTAACTCTATGACCCCCAAACACCAACTAGTTCGAGCCTTTACTCTGTCCCGTCTTATTTACGCCCCAGAACAATAGGCTCTTGTCTAAGGCATTACGTCACGTGACAGGATAACAGGAGCGATCCGGTCCTACTTGGTTGAAGAATAGGACTGGCTCGCTACCTGGATGTTGGCGCTGAGCCATCTGCCGTGTGTGCACGGTAGATAGCGGCGCTCAACAGCCGTGTTTAACGGCAAGGTGCACTGCGGAGGTGGCGATCTCCGTGCATGCGTGTAACCGTACATGTAAGCCTGTTACAACCCAACGTTAATTGTCTCGCAGGTTTCAGGCGATCCTCATAATCAAAGAACTGAACCATGGACTGTCCAGCACCATCAATTGGATAACGTTTAGCTATTTGTGGGGGTGAAGCGTTTTGGGATCTATCAAATTTAATTCTACCGCGACATTGTCCATTCGTCTCAGCAGTAGTCACCTTGTGTGGAAAGCATGGGGATGGATGGACACCGCATGACATAACACCTCCAGGATCGGCACCAAACGATGAACCATCAAGATGAACTTGTCCCTCTGCATACAGTTTGGATACTCATTCTCGTGCTAGTTGTTGGTACGGCAACCACAAATACTTTCAAAGATCCAATCAGAACTCGGTAAACTCAACAGAGCGTTCCGGAGAGTGGAACTAACGTCAGTTTTAACGCTTATCTGCCTCATTCTGTACGCAAAATGGTTGATAGTTTAGTGTGCGAGAGCTATCAATTTATCGACTAACAGGCGTATTTCTGAAATCCACTCAAGTGTGAGTGGGGCTAGAAGTAAGCGTAAGGGTCAAAACGCGTCTACAGAAATACCCTCAGATGTTAGGACACTCACATTCGCTTTTGTGGCTGTACTAAAATTGTTGACCCTTACCTTACATGTTTGTACTCACATGTACCCTCTCACGCTCACACTTGAGTGGATTTCTGGAATACGGCTGTAACTCCAGCTAGAATCCACCAGTTACGACGAAAGATGACGTCAGTTTTGCTCAACAGACATCTTTCGAACGCTGTATTGGGTTTGTACACGACTTTGTATGTATGGGCGTTTAAAGTCTATGCGAGATCACTACTGGAATATGCAAGCTCTGTCTGGTCTCCATACCACCAAAAAGGTATAGAATGTCTTTAGTCTGCGCAGCAACAATTCACCAAAATGTTGCCAGGCATGAAAAACTTGCAGTATTGCTTGCATTAAAAAATGACGGGACTCGATTCCCTAGAACTCACACTCGTAATGCTATTTCGAAGTGGTGCTGCGTGGGTTTTTTTTTTCCGAATAGCTTGGCTCATAGGGTGCGCATGGACCTGAGGATAAGCTTCAAATGAAGGCTAAAGGTTGACCTAATTTTGGTTTTTAAGATTCAATTCATGGCTTTCTCATTGTGGATCTCCCCCTTTTTTAAAAAATATAGCCCAGCTCTTTGGACTGGTGGTCATTATTTTAAATTAACCATTCCTGCTACCAAACTAGATTACCGGCGTCACTTTTTTGCCGTGAGAGTGATCCCAGTATGGAATTCTCTGGCTGAGGAAACCGTCACTACAAAATTTGTTAACAGCTTTAGGAAATTTTTTAATTTGGAAAGCTTGACTCTTTAAAGGCCAGAATCTTTTAGTTTCTTGGTTTTCACAGGATGCTTATACACTACTTTTAAGTTTGGACTGGAATAAGTGGCTTTCGATCAGCCCTTCCTGCTCTAAACCACTTTCGGCTCTTCAAAGGAGTGATATCAATACACCAAAACATTCGCCAAATTAATCGCACCTAATAATACTTTGGACGTTAAATGAAAACTTGAACATTGCTACCAATAACTTGGCAAATGTTTTGGTGTGTTGATATCACTCCTTTGAAGGGCCGAACCATTCGGAACTTGGCGGCCCCTTTTACCAGTTTTGGTTTTTGATATGATTGTTATTATTATTAAAGGCACATGCGTCCCTGTTGGCTTACATGTATGACTCAGTTTTGCGACATTAGTTCAAACGTATGTAAATGTTGCGATTTTCTTGTTTTTTTTTCTTTCGTGCGAGACGATTTTGCAACATTAGCTCTAACCTGTGTAAATGTTGCAAACGCTATTCTCAACGGGTCTCACATAGGATTTGTGTGCCTTTGAAGGTTCCAAACTGACTCCAAAAGTAGAGTTTGAACAAATTTGGCGTGGTGGCATTGGAAGGCACTGCATGTGTTGTGTTCCGATAAGGGAGACGAATTTGAGAACAGTCTCACCAATGTTCTTGACATCTTAGGATCTGCGGACTGCAGCGAAGGAAGCTCTACTTGTCTTCGTATCTGCAGCTAAGTTTGTCTTCATTTAACGCGAAACTTTTCCTGGTGAAAATCTATAGTCACCACCGAGTGACGCTGACAAATTCTCATCCTCCACGATTGCACAAATTTTCGTAATTGTCCTCATTATTTGTTTCTTAAGCCATAATCAGTGGCATCTTTTCACGAATCTGTGAGCACAACTGGACTGATCCTTAATCTCCCCTCTTCCCCCCCCCCTTCGCCTTTTCACCCTTTTAAAAATCAGGGGTGGGTTCAAATTAAAGAGCCACTTTCGAGGCGAAAATTCAAAAACGTTAATCGATAATCAAATAAACCCCCCGTAAAACCCCCCCCCCCAAAAAAAAATTAAAAGTAAATAAGTCCAAATCATCACTTAAAGAAAAAATGCTGCAGCAAAGCCGCCAAGCGTGAAAAGAAGTGAAGGTAATGACGTGGATCACGGGGACGAATTTCAGGAAGCTAAAGAAGAAAAAAAAATGTTCTCCCTGACAGCATAACGATGATAGCTGTTATTTATTAATAATTAAAACTAAATTGCCGGTGTCAGCAAAATGTCGTCATCATCTTGAGGAGAGAGATAGAGAGAGAGTACGATTTTTCTGGCTTTCTCGTCACCAAATATTTTCAACGAGCAAATCTGTCTCATTTTTCGTTTTGTGCCGACAGGCAATGACGTAAATGTTCGACGATTGTCGGGAGACGGTGACAATTTAAGATTTGTGTGTATATAGCAGCCTCTACGTCCAGATTTTTTTGGCTATGTTGTACGACGTTGCATCATATTGGGAGATGTTTCTACTAAGTTTCGACCTTTCAAGGGTTAGCTAGCCTACGAGAGACCGATATGGGACTATGCATGCCCTGTTTGGTCTCCTTACCTACTAAAAGATACAGTGAGATTTACAATACTTCAGGAATGGTATTGTGCAGTACTGTTTATAAAATATACTGGAGCCAAAAGCACATGCGATAAAAGAAATAAAACACTAATATTTCGATACCAAGGTTTGTGCACGCGGTACCTTCATCAGAGTAAAAAATATAAAAACTAAAATGATAAAACACCTTACATTTCGTCTAACAGGCCCCTCAGAAGCAGAACATGATGGCACTAAAACCAAAATAACAAGGCACATGAACATGATGGCACTAAAACGCTGTCAAAAAGCTGCAAACAACGAATAATGAACTGTTCTGGTGGAATGGTTTAAAAAACGGTGGGAAAACCATGCCACCTGAACAGTTTCGTTGTTTGCAGCTTTTTGACAGCGTTTTTAGCTTTGTTATTTTGGTCTTAGTGCCATCATGTTCTGCTTCGGAGGGGCCTGTTAGACGAAATGTAAGGTGTTTTATCATTTTATTTTTTATATATATTTACAATACTTTTTATAATTCACAAAATTTTTATAGCTTGACAATAGTCCTTGAACGGCTGTAATTTGTTTTTGGTAGGGTGTAAGTTGCCCCTCGGGCCATTCTCTAACCGTAAGCTCCTGCAATAATTACTACTAGTTGTTCCCCGGCGTAGCTGATTCCCGTATGGGTGAGTAAAATACTCTCTCCCACAGTCCTCATTGTAGTCAGATACCCACCTGCAACCCCCCCTGGTACGCTCTGTCCCCTCACACATTCTCTGCCCGCTCTCTCGTATATTCTCCCATTGCAGGGTTTGAAAACCTCCCCCCCCCACCCCTGTTCCCCCTCCCTTGGAATCCTGGGTGTTTAATTGTTTTCTTAAGGAAGTAAATAACTTTTTCAGTGGAGGGCAACGCAGTGTGGCTAAATTTCCTGTTTCTCCGTTTTGATACCAAGCGCGAAAAGCCCGCCGTAACGATCGTGCATGTAGTGATTGTTACTCAACCAACTTTTCAATTGGTTCGGACTCGGCTCCAATAGTTGCATTATTGAAGCAACATTGTGTTGGTTTCTAATAGTTAGAGCGCATATCCGTTCTTATTGTCGATCGCTCGCCCTTTTTCTCTGCTACCGTGCCAAGAATGAACCTGCTCGCCCTCTTGGTGCTTGTTCCTGGGTACAGCTGATTAGCCGGCATTAGCCAGCATTATTGAAGCATTGGTTGTTTAATCATGTTCCCTCGTTGTAGTTGTGTTGATGCTAGTCACTACCGATGTCAGTTAAGAGGACTACTTTTATGATTGTATTAGTTGTATTCAGTTGTTGTATTGTTTGCTGTGGGCGCATGACTACGGGTCGCGGCCCCAATAAAAAAACAATTCATTCCTCGTTAAGTCTACTCATTAAGCCAAATATATATTCTAATCTATTATATTTACTGTTGCCATTCATGAAAAACTTGTAATACTCCTTACGATTAAAAAGAGAAGAACAGATTCCCTCTAGCAGCGTAGATTAAAGGCAGACCTAATCTTAAAGATGCATTGTTTCCAACAGAAAAACGTACGAATCGTACGAACCGTGGCGCCGTCTAGTGGCAGTGAATATTAACCTTTACATCTTGCTCCAAGGTGCACGAGGTCGAACCGAATTTTCACTCAATAATTAAGGAGGCACGTGTCTTGTTTCGTTAAAAGAAATGGCGTTGTGCGGATAGTTCTATAGCGCTAGGTGATGCCAGATTCTGCAGACTTTCATTTAGTGACGTTGCCACTTTGATTTAAAAAAATTAGTCATGGTTTTCTTGTTGTATCCTGATTAAATTGTAGGCTTTACTTTTTTTCTTTACTAAGTGAGCAGTATTATCGAAGGTGGGTGACATCATTTGGTTAAATTGAAGACGGAAAGCGAAAAGATCAACCAGGATTAAATGAATACAGATGCAAACCTATTTACGTTGCCTTTTGGAATTAACATGTCAGCCGGCCTGAGCGGGGAATCGAAGCTACAAGCTAGAAATCATCTGAAATTCCAACATGGCGGAAGTTTTAGCTCTGCAACGATAGCAGTCAATATGCGAGTTCAGGAGGGACTGAGAAAATAGTTTCTTCAGGAGGAATTTTTTACCTTATTGTCACGGATTATAAGACTACCAGCATTTACTCAATTGGTGTCAGATTATTTAATCCAGTTAGCGTTGTTACCACACAACCACCCTTTGCCATCGCGATTGAATTCTAGCTGCGAGATGGCGAAGGCGAGTCGGTATGTAGACGCGCCCTTACGCTCAAATGTTTATTGTGGAAAAGAAACAGTGGAATCGCCTACGGTACTCTACCTCGAACGAGACTAAAAATGTGTAGCTGATGAAATCATTTTTTTTTCCGGCGACTTCTGTTACTGTCCTCGTTGACTGTTTCGTTACAAGTTGGCAGAGCCAAAATCGATAGTTTCGTGAAAGTTCAGACCAGTAAATATCTTCCTAGCAAGAGGAGACTGTGTTGAGTAATGTCACCCTTAGGGCGCGTTTTAGGCACCAATCTCACTTCGCGTTCTCCCAGCAAGAATTTAGTTACAATATCTCCGCCGTCTTTCAATATTTGCCACTCAAATTTTGGCATTTAAGCTTTGTTCGACGTGGTCAACACGTGTACCAACATTTATTAATATCCGATTTGTCACATCGGAAACGTCTTGAAACGGAAACGTGATTTTCATTTTTGGCTTGGTAAAGCCGAAGTCATTTTTGGCAAAGGACTTCTTGTGTTTTGGACACGTCTATACAGACGTCTATACAGACGTCTATACGTCTATACACGTCTTTACACTCTACGGATTAATCCATTTGTCCCAGAAAGCTGGTTTTTATCTCATTTAACAGAGACGCTCCCGCAGATGTTGTTGCGAGTTTACTCCCGGATCTCAACGTTGAAATTATGCCACCCCAGCAAGGTTACGCTGATGACGTCATTTGTGAAATCTGCCAAGCCCAAGGTCCACATGACGTCAAATTGTAATGACCCATTGTCACTTCAAAAGTAATATTTATTGTTAGCTGAGATGATGCTATTTGTTCAATTGTTGGAACAATATATAGCTACGAATTGTCAATGTCGACATCTATTGTAATGGCTGGAGCTCGCTCGGTCTTCTGCCTGGTGCTCCCAACAATTAGGTATTAACCTAGAATTCATTCCACCACGAACCCTCCAACGTCCCACATCCAAAGATAATTTCGGCAATTTTAATTAGAAATATTCCCGTTTTTTTGTCCTAATTCCCCTAACTTTAATTCAACCCAGACCAACCCTGTAGTCAGTGTTCACTGGTACCCCGAGAAATCAATACTAACTATTTCAACCAAACAATAACCCAAGATGCGGCATCATTTTGATCTATCCAAGCAAGCCTAACATTTGTAGCAGGCATTCCAATTAAGGCCCTAAGCCAAGGCTAAAGTCCCCACCAGAACTGAACACCGCTCTAAAATAATTAAAACGCCACTCAAACTGAACCCACACTTCCTGCTTATTCCTTCGGCTAGGTTTTTAATATGGATTTAACCCAACCTCTTGCTTAACACCCCCCCCCCCCCCCCCACCACACGCCATACGAACCTATAATTGCCACAATATAACCTTTTCATAATAGTCACTTCAACTGGTTGTGCCATTCCGGAGTTAATGGGTTCTGAACGATTAGTTTTATTGTTGTTTCCAAGTTATTAGCCCGGAAGCAACAATGGTCTAACAATGCTTTTTTTGAAAACTGCGAGCCAATAACTACTTAGTTATTGGCCCGCACTTTTTAAATCGTTGAAGTATCAACGAAACATTAAGAAATATCTTTGTAGCTGTAGTGCTACTGCTCTAACTTGACTGTGGTTTAGAATTTTTATTTGTTTTTAAACACTGCAAAGATACAGGCACATCTTCGTCACTATCGGCAGACAAAAATGAAACTTTATTGACAGCCGTACGATACTCCTACGATTAGTGCAGGCATTTGCATGCATAAATATATATATTTTTCGCATCTCTGTCTTGGGAGGCCCCCCCCCCCCCGGCCCCACCCATTAGTTGCGTCACTGCCAGTAGGCTAATATTACAGCCAGCCCTACTAGCTAAATTTCCGTCACCTGTCTCATTAGCACTTCAAGATTGCTTCCTCACAATCTTAGTTGACGACAATGAAGAGGCATTGTTCTAGGGGTGCATGGGTTGTGCTGAGTTTATTTTGGTACAGTTTGCGAGGAAGAGGGACAGAAAACAAACCTGACACCACCACAAGAGCAGATGCTCGCGTGTGGGTGAGGGTCACTGATATGAAAAAACAAGAAACATTTTCTTAAAAAATAGGAATAAAATCGTAATTAATGTGGGAAACAGGGTTCCAAATTCAAGCAAAGCATCATTAAGAACAAATTAATGAGAAAAAGAGAAAAACGTAAGAGTATACTAGAAAACAATGTAACAAAAAAAAAAGTTGCCAGTGCTAACTTATGGTGCTAAACAGCATTGCTAAGCTCGTAGGGTATTGATCGAGTAACCAATTCTTGAAAGATTTTTGTTCTTGAAAGATTTCAGCCCAGTAATAATTTTTATTTTTGTAGCCAATGAACTAAAAACTTACTACCCCGAAAGTAACCACGTTTGTAAAGTCTTTCTTTAGCAACTTTTGGTTGTACGACGTAAAAACAGGATTCGTACCTAGCATGGTAATCAGTCACAAGACGAGTATAAAAATGAGCACCGTTTTTACAAAAATTAATAAGGGGAAATTGGGGAAAATCCTAATTATAGGGCCGAAATTGCCTTTGGATGGGGGGAGTTGGAGAATTGGTGGCGGATGGAATTTTAGGTTACCTAATTGTTGGGAGCACCCGGAAGACCAAGCGAGCTCGAGCCGTTACAATTGATGCCAAGCATTATGTACAGACAAATCATAGCTATGTATTGTTACAACAATTGTTCAAATAGGATTATTTCAACTAACAATGAGTATTAATTTTGGAGGACAATGGCACATTACACTTTGACGTCATGTGGACTTCGGGCTTGGCAGATTTCACAAATGACGTCATCAGCGTAACCTTGCTGGGGTGGTACAATTCCAACGTTGAAATCCGGAATTAAACTCGCAACACTATAGACGTGCAGATGACGGGTTGGCAGAATAGTTGGTTGATGATAAAGTGGAAAACAGTGGTCATGTTGATTTTTTAACGTAATCGTTCTGACAGTTCGGTTTTCAGCTTAATAGCAGGATCAATGGCATTAGATTTCTGGGACTAACGGCTTTGGACCCGGACGCCAGAATGTCATTAGTCGGCATAAGACATATAGTTTTTCGTTAAATAGGTCTCTCTTTACTGCAATCGTTCAATCCCCAAACGACAAACAATTACATAATTTTTTTAGTTACTTTGTTTAAATGAAAAATTACGTAAGCTGTAGTGTAATAATTACGTTGAAGTATTTTCCTTGCCTCAAAAAAATATCGAAATCCTCCTACATCTAGCTAAGGTGGTTGATGGTAAATAAGTACCAGTTTTATGGGGAGTCATCTAGACACACTGTCGTCGTCAAGTTACAGTAGATCGTCCGATTGTTAAAAAATGATTGTTGATGAAAAAAAGGCGGTCGCACTAGCAAACTGTCTTTTAACTGAATCCAACTTATACCTGATTTCAACATACTGGCGTAAATTCCCTATGCGGTAGAAATCTTTGCAAATCGTTTAAATCAGGTGTCTTGGGTCTAGTAAAGAAGAAAACGTCAACACGAAAGTGTGGGAACGTATCCTTCATGGAGAAAAAATGTCTAAAATAACGTTGAATAACTAGTAACTAATCCGCAGGCTCCCATGTTAATTCTCATAGGGTATAACGACACGTCTACAGCTCATTAGGGAAAGTTGCCAAATCTAAATTTCGGCAGACAGGTAAAGCGTCATATGGGAAAGTGCCTTTTTCCAAAATGGGGGTTGCAGCTAGAAGCACGTGGCCCTGAAGTGTCTCGTAAGTGCAAAATTATTGTTGTAACCATTGTTTGTATTGTCATCCAACAGTAGATTATTAACATGCTTAAGTGTTAGACGCTTATCGTTTCAGTACCTAATTGTCAAAATTCATTGTTGTTGCAAATAGTGGTGGTTGTGGTTGTAGTTGCTGTTGGAGGTGGTTGTATTCTTAGTGGATTTGGGGCGCATGGCATTTGGCTACGGCCTCAATAAAGCAAACTGGAACTGGTGGGGGCCTTAGGGCTTCGTCGGGCAGATGACCGGGTGCGGTTAACGCTCGCTAAAACTCTTTGACCCTTTGGTTTACTAAGAGATGGAGTATCTTTTATTGCAAAGGTTTGGTCGGTTTTTTGTTACGGTACACGAATCCAAACTAAATTATCTGCCCCACGACGATAAAAGGGACAATTATGTGTTCGTGAACACTCTGGTAACTAAGTGATTGAATGATTAACGTTAACCGAGGTAGGACCAAGTGAGGAGGGATGCGCTGATTGAGTGAACGAAGCGAACGAAAATCGGCGTCAAACCGTGTCAATTTCGCTGACGTAACGGCTAATTGGGCAATGACAAAGGTGAAAAGTATGAATGAGAAAATTTGTAGACAGAAAATTTCTCCAGACAAAAAAGGTACAGATGACGATTACACCGTCTGATCTTTTATTCATTCACAGTCCTGTAACAGTTGTGGTATCCACCCAAAACCCAAACTGGTATAAGAGAAGCCGCCAGGTTTCAAAAAACGGTCGGCCTTTCAAAGTAGGGATATCATTCAACCAGGGAAAGGCCGCCAAGATTAATCCTATTAGCCAAGTTAATCGCACCGAATAATACTTTACACGTTAAATGAAAACTTTAAGAGGACGGTACACGAACTCCTACTGTATTATCTGCCCCCACGACGCTAAAAGGGTATGCTTGTTATTAATTTATTTGGAAGCATTAGTGAAACGGACATTTGATTTTATGTAGAATTACTGTTCTCATGTTAATTCTCATAGGGTAGAAAGACACGTCTACAGCTCATTAGGGAAAGTTGCCAGATCTAAATTTCGGCAGACAGGTGAAGCGTCATATGTGGAAAGGCCTGTTTCTAAAATGGGGGTTGCAGCTAGCAGCACGTGGCCTTCAAGTGACTCGTACGTGCCAAATTATTGTTGTAATTATTGTCGAAACAGTTGGCTGAAACATTTAAAATTGGCAATGCTACATTTCTAAGCCAAACGAATATACTTACAATTATTTGATAGATATTTAAAAACCAGCAGACGATGGTGGCCGACAAAGACGAAACTGTTTCTTCTTCCAAAAGCGGTATGATGATGTCAGCTTGTTCCAGTTGGCATCAATCAACATTATGACATGCGCTGATTGTTATTCGCGAACCACATTATTTATACAATACGCCATTGATAAACATCAGTCGTCACCAATCTGGATATGCTAACCTGATATATTTGAGTGAACAATTCCAGCTTCATGCCGTGATTCAAATTAACCTTGTGAGTGAGCGAAACGAACCAATATCAGCGTTTGGTAGCCAGCACGCTCAAAATCGCGATTGAACAAACTTAAGCCTGTGAAACAAGCACAAACAATAAACCACAACCGTGCCACTTTGACCCAATAACGGCAAATTGGGCAATGGCAAATGTCGAAATTATGAATGACAACATCAATAGACATAAAATACCTCCGGACAAAACAGGTAAAGGTGATGATTAGACAGTGAAATTCTCTGCCTAAGCAATTTCTGACCGTGTCAATTTCACTGGCGTAACGGCTAATTGAGCCACGGCAAATGTAAAAATTACGAATGAGCAAATTTATAGACATAAAATTCCTCCAGACAGAAAAGGTAGAGGGGACCGTTAAACCGTCTGATCCTTCGTTCGTTCACAGTCCTATGAAAGCTGTGATATCCACCCAAAACCAAAACTGGTATAAGAGAAGCCGCCAAATTTCAAAAAAGGGTCGGCTCTTCAAAGTAGTGATATCATTCAAACAGGGAAAGGCCGCCAAGGTTAATCCTGTTAGCCAAGTTAATCGCACCTAATAATACTTTGGGCGTT
>JAHWFP010243843.1:7014-32078 GCA_023313725.1 Lithobius niger
TAACCCATAACCGCCTAGATACGAACGTACGCCTTCAACGTATAACAGCGAAAAACTAAGTCCCAGCGCGAGCTTTGTGAGGGCAAAGCGCATTTTGCTAAATGCGTCCTGATGTGTTTTCAACATGTCTAAGAATGCTATGCGTTCTTGTTCGTCCGAATCTGGGAGTGAAAACTTAAATCTCAAGTTCATGAATTTGATCTTGGCACTTTTGAAAATTATGAGGTAAACATTGAAACAGGAAACAGCCCCAGTAAAATCTAGAATTTACCGAGTTCCATTCCACCAAAGGGAAATATTGGACAAATACTTAGAGGAAATGACCAAAATTGGTGCCATAAAAGAATCAAAATCCTCATGGCTCAGCCCTTGCCTACTCGTAAAAAGAAGGCCTGAAGGATATAGAGTCGTTGTTGACCTCCGCGGTCTCAACGGAGTTACCGAGAGCGTTTCAGTACCATTACCAATTATCAGTGAAGCACTAGCACATCTCCATGGCGCTAAATACTTTTCTAAGTTAGATTTTCGCATGGGATTTTTCCAGCTTAAGCTAGCTGAGGAAGCAATGCCTAACACAGCTTTTCAGTCCGCGAATCGCACGTATATGTTCAAAAAATTACCAATGGGTCTGAAAATAGCGCCAGCTCACTTCCAGTACTGTGCCCAGCAGATTTTTGAAGATATACTAGGGCCTACTGTACCATTTATTTGGATGACATTTTGATGAGCTCCGTAGACTTCCATACGCACCTATTACATGTAGATAGAGCACTGACTCTCATAGAAAAATCAAAGACAAAACTCAGCCCAGAAAAATGCATTTTCGCAGTGAAACAATTCAAATTTGTAGACTTTGTAGTAGACGAAACAGGCATCCAACCCGACAGAGACAGCTATGGAACTTTTTCCACGACCTAAAAACGTGAAAGGAATCCGAAGATTCATTGGGATGTGCGGATTCTTTAGAACACATATCTCACGGTTCTCAGCGTACTCAGCAAGTCTAACCAAGCTCACGAAAAAGAACGCAAAGTTCATTTGGGACGAAGAAGCAGAAAATGCGTTCAAAGGTCTAAAGCAGGCTATGGTAAATGCTGCAACCTTAAGACACCCTGATTTCTCGCAACCCCTTCACATCGAAGCGGACGGTAGCGACGTAGCGCTCGGAGGCTGTTTGACACAGATACACGGTGGTATAACTTACCCGTTAGCATACACTTCTCGAACTTTGACCCCAACGGAGAAAAAGGAAAGCACTACGGTGAAAGAATTTTAGCTGCGATACATGCAATCGAATCATTTAGAACATATTTAATAGGTAACCTTTTTCTTGGCATCAGACCACATGGTGTTAATTTATTTATACAACAGTAGCGGATTATCTCCTAAGTTAGAGCGCATCCTAATTAGGATCAGAGAATACGATTTTATCATCAGGCACAGGCCAGGAAAAGTATTACCAGTTAGTGATGCATTATCACGCATAGAACTGCCAGTTTGCCTTCTAGATTCACAATTCCCAGATTGAACTCTTAGCCAACTCGTAGCAGAGCAAAGAGCAGGCGATTACTGCAGTAAAATTCTTGAAAGCATAAAAAACCAGGACTCGTCAGACATTATCGATGCCAGTAACAAACGTAACATCTTTTATAAAGACTTTGACGGTATGCTATACCTAGTATGGACTAGGGGTCCAGCACAAGATAGAATGGAAGACATAGCACAAGTCTGTATACCAGAATCGCTAGTAAACTTTTGCATACGAGATTATCACTCTTCACCCTCAGCAGGGCACCGAGCAGCAAAAAGTACATTGAAATTGTACAGCTTCATTGCTTTTGGCCTAACATGGTCCATAACATTGACTATTACGTAAAAACGTGCTTTATTTGTTAGCAGTACAATCGGCCTAACAAACTGTATAAAGCAACCTTCAGAGCTTACAAGCCTTTACAGAGACCAGGCGAAAGTTGGTCAATGGATTTAATTGGAAAACTAAACACTAGCAGAAAACAGAATGTCTACATCATGACGCTGGTCGACGATTTCTCTCGTTTTGTAATTGCATTTGGCATACCGAGTAAACGAGCAGAGACTATAGCACGCAAGCTGTATACAAATTTTTTCGCCAGATTTAGCCCTTGTAGAACCATAAGGTCGGATATGGGTAAAGAATTTGCCAACGAAGTATACGCAGCATTGAACACTTTATTTAATGTAAAGGAAGTAAATTTTGCTCCTAATAACTCTTGGGTAGGAGGCGGCGTCGAAATCTGTAACAATTCTATACAAACAGTCTTGAGGAAAATCGGAGCAGACAACCCCACGCTTGGGATGACGGATTGCATACAACAATAGCTCTGAACTCCACACCTCATAGTGCCACGTTGATTTCACCTTATTTCTTACATCACGAAGTAGAAAATAGTATACCTAGTTCTCTTGTCTTTGAACCAGCAAGAAAAATCTATAACAGTAACGACACTATCATCAGGCTGGAAACACGGCTCCAGAATGCATTTGAAGTAGCGCGTAAGCAAAACGCTATCAAAATTCAAAAACAGCAGCATTCCTATAACAAACCAGCACGTCCGTACCTGTTCCTTACAGATGATTATATTTTGACAAAATCGTTCATAAAATTGCAAGAGATTTCCGATAAACTGCAGAAAGTTGGTGTAGACCATACAGAATAGCAGAATTTATAAATCCCGTAATCTTACGAGCAGTACACTATCTGGACCCATTCAAAATAGTGCGAATTCATGTGAACCATTGCAGACCATTTTTTGTGAGGTCACGGAATGGAATTCAGCCCTTTAATACGCCTGATGACCTAAAATTATCAGAAGTCAGGATTGGGAGATTAAATGAAGCCGAACAGGAATTACGTGACTTATCACACAGTTGCATATGGATCCTAGAGATCACGCATCCGAGATACACCCACCTAAGTCTACCCCAGTTAGCGGAGATACTCAGCGAGCGCATTCGAATCCGTCTGATGACGAGAAGAAACCCGTTAAGTGTAAACACTGCGATCCACACACTTCCGAGTTCATGCAGAAACGAATACGTTTAGAGCAGCAGAAATACGAAGATAAACATAAGTTGAGACCAACCCATAATTATTTTACACGCTCTAGTACTAACACACCCGAAATCAGGCTTAAGCGCAGCCTCGATCAAGCAAACATTACGTAGTGACAGCCTACGCAAAGTTTAATATTGAAGAAAAACCGTACTAATGTGAAATTTGCCGCTCTTAGAGCAAAATAGGAGAAAATAGACAGCCAATCATAGTGATTGCATCAAGCATTTAACCGGCCGTATAACGTCAAACCTAGGGTTGCCCCCCCCCCAAAAAAAAAAAGAAAAAAAAAACTGCACGAAGTAATATCCAACTTACCATTGATACCTTGAAAGAGAACCGTATAAATGCTCGTAGAATTTCCTTGTAGAAATCTCGGTAGCAGTCAGACAAGCCTGAAAACCTGAAATATGTTTACCGTACAAGCTATGTACCCGATTCATGTGGTTTATTTCAATGAAAACACAAGTTCTGTGCACAAATTCCGCTTCACTAGAGCGAGAAATATGTTAAATGCAAAATTGTGATTTAAAAAAGTGATAACCTGGACAGGTCATGACCATAGTAGCTTTGATACAGAACGATGACATGCAAATGGTAATAGATAAGAAAATGTTAGTCATCCATGCTAAATGGACAGGGTCTCCTGCGTCTGCCTATTTAACAAATGTAACAATAATGTTTCAGACATTAGTCGATTAACAGTATTCTTGAAACATACAAAAATTCCCGTCCAAGATTATAGGAGTCAATGGACTCCGTAGCAGAATTTAGATTTTAAACCAATAGGCCCGAATTTTAATTTGGATAACATACCGTTGAAACGCTTAGTAACACCAAACCGTAAGGCTTTACAACTCTTGAGAGTTTAAATAGTAAGCACAAGTAAGATCCCAGAATCCGTCTAAGTATGAGGTATTAGAGCACGAACATCAAACATGCGCTGTGTAGGTAGGCTAGAACAAGCCAATTACAAAGGTCATAGAATTAAGTGTAATAAAGTCAGCTCACTGCAGCTTTAAGTATGTAGATATACAGAAACTTGGTCCAGTAGTACACATAAGTACCTAGCAGAGTATCTTGCAAGCAAAAATAGTGTATAGTGTAATAAGGTCAGCTCGCAGTAGCATCATGAGTATAGATATATAGAATCTTGGTCCAGTAGTACATATATACAGTACCTAGCATATAGAGTGTCTTGAAAGTAAATATAGTGTATCTTGTGATTAAGAGAATATATAATTTCGACAAGCAATATAGGTCCTTAGCTAAAGGTATACAGTCCTTAAGAGGTCAAATTTAAATTGCAAACCGAGCACGATAAAACACTCATAGAAGGTAATCAGTAACAGATAGGGAAAATTTGCGTATAGGAAGTAGCATATACCCGTATGAATTGCAAAAAAAAACAGTTACTAATACATCAGTCGTACATGTTAAACAAATTAAAAATAATACGTCAAAGTCGTACACGTAAGTTAGATTAAATCGCCCATTCGTTTAGTCGTACATGTGAGACACGCAAGGCACCGACAAGTTTAAAAAGTCAAATACAAAAACTGATGAGTTACCAATATGTTAAAGTCATATAAGTAAGACCTAAGAGTTCCTAACATATTTAAAGTCATATAAGTAAGACCTAAGAGTCTCCAGTATGCTTATGAGCCAAATGTAAACCAATCAGTAACCCATACGTTAGCCGTATATGTAAGACACATGAGTCGATAATACATTTTCGTTATGTAAGCAATCAAAAATTACTACCAATACGTCAAAGTCGTACATGTAAGAAAAAATTAAAATTGCCAATGTGTCAAAGTCACACATGTGAGAAAATTTAAATTAATACGTTAAAGCCATACATGTAAGACAGATTAGTCGCGAAAATGTTTAAATCATATAGGTAAACAAATTAGTAACCCATACGATAGCCGTACATGTAAGACAATATAGTATTCCATATGTCATTAGCCGTACAAGTAAGCCCAAAAACAGTATTCATACGTTAGTTAGTCGTACAAGTTAAGGTATATTTATCAGCCATACGTTAATAATCGTACAAGTTAAGGTATATTTATAAGCCATACATTAATAGTCGTACAAGTTAAGGTATATTGATAAGCCATACATTAGCCGTACATGTTAAGACATATTTATAAGCTATGTGATAAACCCTATAGGTTAGAAAATAAGTTAGAAAGTAAGTCACCTATACGTTCATAGCCGTACAAGTTAGAAACGAAGTTACCTATATGTTAAGAGCCGTACATGTTGGACACTAAGTCACCTATGCGTTAATAGCCATACATTTTAGACAGTAAGTCACCTATATGAAACAGCCGTACACGTTAGAAACTAAGTTACACATACGATAGCCGTACATGTTACACAATAAGTTACCCATATAAAAAGCCACACACAATACGTAAATCAGTAAACCTATACGTTAGTAAGCCGTACATATACATGATAGTCGTACACGAAACCTAAAAATGTAACCGAGACGTTAACAAGTCATAAACTCATACGTAAAAGTCGTACCCGAAAAGTAAAAACTGTAAACTAATACGTAAAATAGCCGTACAAGAAATATAAACCATAAACCAAATAGGTTGATAGCCGTACATGAAAGTAGAATTAAAACTAAATACGTTGATAGCCATACATGAAATTAAAATTAAACTAATACGTTGACAGCCGTACATGAAATCAAAACTAAACTAATACGTTGACAGCCGTACACGAAATTAAAAGCTAAACTAATACGTTGATAGCCGTACAAGCAAAACCAGAACCTAAAACTAATACGTTGATAGTCGTACAGGAAATTAAACTAATACGTTGATAGCCGTACGTGACAATAAAAACTAAACTAAATACGTTAATAGCCGTACACGAAATTAAAAATCCGTAAATTACATACGTTAAAGTCGTACCCGAAATTAAAACCGTAAAATAATACGTAAAAGCCGTACTCGATAAGCAAAACTATAAATTTATACGTCAAAGCCGTACATGTAAGCTAAAAAGTTAAAATCATATATGCGAAGGAAACCATACAGTAACACATTGAAGGCGGACATGTAAAGTAAAATCCGTAACCTGTATATAGGAAGTAAATATAAATCTAACAGTACGTACGAAAATAGAACTAAACCTAGCATAGCCGTACCGATAAGGCAAGTTAACCCAGTATCAATCTAGATTTAGTAAAAGTAAGAAATTACGTAGGGCAAGTATAACCCAGTTACCACAAAACGCAAAAAAGGTCATAAGGACAAGCATAAACTATAACTCAGAGTTAGGGCAAGTGTAACCAGTAAAACTAAGGAAAATCGAAAAAAAAAAAAACGAAAACTAAAATTGGCAAAATTAAAGAGCAGTGGCTCAAAAATATTTGATAAGGTAATACAAACTAAAACAAATTTAGGGAAAGTTTTAACCCGGAAAACAGATTAAAACTAATGAGTATCAAAACTAAGAGTAGGGCAAGTTTTACCCAGCAAATAGTAATAACCAGTGTGTAGCTAACACAAGTTTAGGGCAAGTGTAACCCGTACTAAAGTGTTGATATCAAAAATCGTAATCCAGTACATGAACTATAGAGTAACAAAAACATAGAAATTTAGCAGTAGGCTACCCGTAAAACTATAAGCCATACGCAGAATGCGAAAAGCCGATATAAGAAAAAAAAACCGTTAGCAATAGGCTACCCGAAAGGTAAACAAACCAGATATATAACAGAAAGCCAGTAATGAGGGCAACAGAAATATAACCAGTTAGGATTAGATCAGCAAGTTCTGATAAGTTATCCGCACGTTCATTAGAACACGAAAACCGACAAGAGTTTCATAGGACATAACGCCACGTTTATCAGGCATGTCAGCAGATATCTCGAACAATTAAGCCAAAATAAACCAGTAGTACAAACTCAGTGATGCGATATTATCAAGCATAAATAAACCACTAAATCAAGCGCAAACCGGAAATCATAAACTTCATAAAAACTTGTTAAGAAAAACGCACCCTCCCGTTAGACATAAGGCCATGCAATAGGCACGTCGCACACATAAAATTTAAACCAAGCAAAGCGAGCAAACAATACCGAATGGCACTAGTCCACAAATTAAATAACCCAGGATACAAATAACCAGAAATAAAACGGAGCAAGTTTTACTCTGTCTCAGAGTAGAAAACATCTAGCATAAAAATTTAAACTGGGTATTACCGCCTCATAAGGGGAATTTAAACCAAGACCCGTTAAGTTAGGCTAGTGAAGGATTTTCGTTAGGTATAGCGAAAAAGGTTGACTCAGAGCACCAAAAATACGAAAAATTTTACTGTCAGTCCTTGTTCAATTAGGAACGCTATACATTTAGATGCAGGGCCAGAATTTATCAGGCACGCCAGATACTTTCAGTAAATGTACAAAAGAAAAATTTGTAGGCAGGCATTACACGTTAACGAATTCTCAGAATTCCACTTTTCATACAAGCATAGCATGAAGATTTCACCTGTAAATAGGCTAGAAAAATTCAGTATGCTTTATAAATAAAAAGGGAAATTCGCAAAAATCGTTTAAGTACGGTACCATGAGCCTTTTAAGGCAAGACTCATTTCTGCGAGCACGTAAGAGAAAATATTGAATTTTTGGCAGGCAGTTTTCATTGACCTAAGTAGCATTTGAATTTCGTTAGGCGCACGGCCACGTTTATCAGGCACGCCAGCAAAACATGAAATTCCCGTTAGGAGCAAGTTCACGCCGTCTTTAAGATTAAAATCAGCTATTAGGCTTAGATCCCGACATACATTCCGTTAGGAAAATTTTGTTTCCACTTCGTCAGGCATAGAAGGAGATTTTTCGTCAAGTTTAACGAAATAGGCTCACTATGTACGAAGCACACTATAAACAAACGTAAGATAAAAATCCAGCAGATGCTGAGGCTATCCTTTCGTAAGGCGATGTTTTTAACACGCATAAAAGTTATAATCAGTACGAAAAGCTTTCCAAGTTAACACTGAGTACCATGAATTTGATTACCATTCCACAAGTAAATGAAGGATTTCGTTAAGCTATATGAAAAAGTTCATCATGCACGGAACATGAAAATTTTATGAAAATGTAAGCGCAACCATTTAGGCACAAATAAATTTCGTAGGCACAATCTCATCCTCCTCGTAAGGAACAATAACAGAACTTTGTTGAGTTAATGGAAACATACCGAGCACATAATGCAAAAATTAGTTCGTCAGGCAACAACACCAAGAAAACTCTCGTCATGCAAAAGGCCATAATTTTATAAGGCACGCACAACTGTAGATCTCGTAAGCAGATTCTCAACCTTGAATACAACTAGTAGCAGACATTTTTCCATAAGGCGTTAGCAAGGAATTTCACCTAAAAACTAGGCTAGAAAAACTCACTAGGCACAAGTAACGAAAGAATAAATGTATACAAACGTTATAAATTAGCAACCTTCATCAGGCATAATGCAAGCAATTTAGCGAGATACGCAATTTCCGATTCAGCAATTCATAATCAACAGATTTCATCAATCAAATGACTAGAAAAAGTCCACCAGAAAGGATAAATACGAAAATTGGCTCATAGGATGCATTACGTAAACCATCATCAGACTCAAACCGATAATTTTATCAGGCACGCCAGAGAAAACTATCAATTTACAAGAAATTAATACGGCCAGCTACGGACGTAAATAGTATCTCAACCTAGCATAAAGCAGTATAAGATTCGTCAAGTTACGATATAAATTTCTGCCTACCATAAGCTAAAAACTTTGGCTAGTTAGCAATACCCGAGAAAAATAAGCATTCAACACATTTCAAGATCACAACAAACAATGATTTAATTAAAAACAAAAAATTCACACATTAGGAAAATATTTACATTTCAAAACCCAAAGGGCAACAAAATTTCAAACATGTTTTCCGCTTCAAAACATTAGACGACGTTTAGCCCCAGACGAGCCCTCATTATCCACATCGCCGCCATCAAGACGTCCCTTGCGATCTGCAAATAAACAGATCCGGAATTAAAGACTCACACCCCTAAGCTACCTAGGCCATAAAGAAAGCTGGCAATTTTAACACGACACTGTAGGAATTTGCCGGATACTACGAGCAAGAAAAACTCGAGCAATAGTAGCCATTCCAGGAATAGGAAAATAGCGGTAAAATTCCGATCAAGCAAATTATCTAAAAACTAAGAAATATAGCAAATAGACTTACCACTTTGATAGTTGCCCCTGACATCGGAGATTACACAAATTGGGCTGGTCTCCGGGGTTTCGGATAGTAAGCTGGAGTTAGGATCCTCCCCCTCCAGGTCTTCCCCCGCCAGGAAAGTGTCCTCGTCCCCACGTTGATGAGCTCGGGGACAGGCTCCACCTCTTCAGGCTCCTCCCCCAGAGCGAGTAGCGCAGCAGCGCCGACGGCGAACACGCCAAGCTCCGGCTCCGGACTGGCCGGTGGACTCTGAAGTAAGAGACAAAGGAACATTTAGCATTAGCAAAAACTGGAATAAACCATATAAACTTTAGCTTTAGACGATTTACGTACTAGTAGGCTTCGTAATGTAAGAAAGGGCATATAACCCACTAGACCGAAAATTAAAACCCGAAAAGCCGAAAAATTGGCATAAAGACAACCCGAAACTGTAGATCACGTGGAAGCTACCAAGCTTAAGACACCTTAGCAATAGGCTATGAAAATCATTAGCAGTAATAACTAAAGGACACTAGTCCACGCTTAACCGTAACAATGGCGCGCAACACGAGGCGGCCACTAGAATTTTTCCCGATTTCCAACAAAGGAATGTAAACCGAAATTATGCGTAAAAGACTAAGAGATTTACGGCATCTAGAATGATAACTAGCTTAAAACACCGTAGCGTAACGCAGCTTAACCTAAAGACGTCAGGGTTTTAGTAAAAACCAGGAAAAGCATAGCTAACGTTTACACAAAGGAAATAAGTTCCCGATCACCATATGGCCAACATTTTCAAATAAGAAAACCCGAAGCACGGGAATTGCTCTGAAAAGCGTTAGCATCAGACTTTAACGGCTCCATAACTGATATAGCAGTATGTTAATAGCCACAGGAACCCAATGGCGCTTAGCACATGGCAACCGGAATTTAACAAAGAAATCACGTAGTGAATACGGTGATATTAGCCAAAATCACGGCATATACGTTATAGTACGTTTAAAGCACGTAAAATTCCAGTAGGAATCAGTAAACTGAAAAATTGAAACGTTCAGATAGGCTACTAAGCTTTTAGTCACCACGTTGCACAAAGAAGAGTCACGATCATACAACAAACTAAAAACTATCTAAAATTCACCAGGTTATAAAATTTCAAAGCAATTATGCAAATTCCAAAATAAAAATACTAAATAAAATAGGAACGGTATAAACATTAACAAATAAACCAGTACTGCCACTTAAACAGCTATAGCACAGCAATAAGCTGAAACTAAACTAAATCCCCCCCGTTAAGGGCGCACACGAAATTAAAGTCGTTATAACACGCACAAATTTGAGAACAGATTACAGTTCATGGCTACGAAAAGTGATAAACTAGCTAAGGATTCAAGCAATAGCGAATAGAAACATTCCGATAGTTGAGCGCAAATAGGGCTATGCAAAAATGTTTTAACCGAAACAGCCACACCTGGTTAAACGCAAAAAACACGGTCTACGGCACATTTTTATCCAGAAGTTTAGAGAAATAAGATCACGAGACAATAAGGAATGAACAATTCGATCCTTTGCTTTAAGACTAAGAACATTTTAAGGTTACGTTGTAAGCAAAATGGCTATAGGCCGTTCGCACTAGCGTTTTAAGAAAAATCGAGAAAATCACGAAAAACCGGCATAAAAAGCCTGCGGATTTAGCACACCACCAACAATAATCGTACACACTATGATACAACAATAGGCAGGACCTTATGTAACAAGATAAACATGGAAAGTAACCCGAAACAATGAAACCGCAACACGTGGCGACCAAAAATGTCCAGACTTTCAACAAAACTAAAATGATGCATAAACACCAGCATACCAAATCGATAAAACACTTACTTTAGTAAGCACGGAAAACGCATTAAATGGAATAACACCCTAAATATAGGTGCCCGAACGTCAGTAAGACCAAAAACGTTACATAACAGAAAACCTACGAAAAAAAAAGGAATTTCCATTCAGAGGAATGCAAATAAGAATACAAGGTAGATAAGCCCGAAAATGATGAGAGTAAAAAAAAAAAAGCAGGCATTTTTAGCATATAGCAAAGTAAGGTAACATACTATAAGGTATAAAAGTAAAATACTACAAGGTAAAATGAAATAAGAAAATAATGTAAGAGAAATCAGGCTAAGTAAGCACACGGCTACGCGGAAACACAAAGTTACAAACTCGCAAACATAGCCCGTCCTCTTGGCTCAAGTGCACGGTTACACTTAATCAGGTCCACTTTTTAGAAGTGCAAAGTTCACAAAGTTACAAACTCGCAAACATAGCCCGTCCTCTTGGCTCAAGTGCACGGTTACACTTAATCAGGTCCACTTTTTAGAAGTGTACAGTTCACAAAGTTACAAACTCGCAAACATAGCCCCTCCTCTTGTCTTAAGTGAACGGTTACACTTAATCAGGTCCACTTTTTAGAAGTGCACAGTTCACAAAGTTACAATCTCGCAAACATAGCCCGTCCTCTTGGCTCAAGTGCACGTTACATTTAACTTGGTCCACTTTTTAGAAGTGCACACGACACGCTGACACTGAAATAGAAGGAAGGATCATAGCAGCGCAAGTTACACGCTTAATCTGTCCAGTTACTAGAAAAGCGCAAGTTTAACGCTTAGATACATTACGAAAACAGCAGAAAGATACAAGCGGAATAGGTTATAAGACTTAGAAAAGCAAACAATACTTACTAAGAACCAGATTACTTGAGAGACAGTGTCATAGAACACCAGGCCAGATTACTAAGGGATCACAGAAGCACAAGTTAAATGCTTAATCCCAGAAAACTAATTTAGAATTTAGAGGTGCGCACCTAGGTATATAAGCGAGGGAAGGATCATAGGAAGTGATTACACTTCAATCCACACTAGATTCACCAGTAGTTTTAGAAATCAGTATTGTCGCGATTTTACCAGGCTAGGAACGAAGCAGTGCATACTACTACTCGATTCCTGAGCACAGCCCTTAGAGACAAGCGCATGTTTTACGCCCCTCATGGAAGAATTAGTAACGTTTCAATTTATTGATTCCAGTTACTAGTTTAGAATGGCAGAGAAGGATAACACTTTAGATAGGAAGTGCATAAAAATGTCGCGTTATTTTGAAACAGTAATGGTGCACGGATCCTTCTCTCATTCTATATAACCACATCGGAAGTTTACTGATTGGCTCACTGACGTGGTTCGTGTACTGATTAATCGTCAAGTACCACAATAGTGGCAAGCATCACACTAGTGATTGTACCGGGTTACCGGCAAGTAAATCCACAGAGGTAGCAGGATATACCACATTAGGTGGCAAGATATAACTGGTGCGGGACACTATTCCACGAATGTCAGATTATGACACTTTACCAGAGGCATGGCCATGTTGACAAGGAAACACGTGATCACGTACAGGACAAGCAAGATATGCTAACAGGACAAGCAAGAAATGCTAACAGAACAAATTATAAGACATTCCTGAAAGGAAAAGGACTACTGCAGATATGCAGCAAGAATGACTAAACTGAACTATAGTGAACTCAGCAAGAAAAACAATACTGAACGTAACAAGAAAGACTTAAGTGAACTTAACAAGTGCTACTAATACAAACATCAGCAAGAGCATTCAAGACTATACTCGAATATCACTCAAGGTCATGTGTAACCTTAAGGAGTGAGAGAGTACGAAAATAATGAAAAAGTGAAAGTTGCAAAAATGAAAATTTATTTTTCAGAGATTATTGAATCTATGTAAATATTGCATTTCCCTTGATTAAACACCCAGCTTAGTGTGGCATTCCAAAATAAAGATTAAAAGAAATTAAACAAGAGACAAAGGAGGTAAGATACATGTTTTCCCTCAAACGGTCACGGCCGCGAAAGTGCCCGATGACAGAATTGTAAAAACAATTGCTTATTATGAAAACTTGAAAGTGACAAATTACTTTATGCTGGTCAGCAAGTGTTATAATACATCTAAAGTGTGATTTTATGAAAAATCAGTTATGAAATTATTGAAATTATCGGGAAATGAATGCATTCATGGGAAAGATTACATCAGGTAGAAACTGGAAAAGCCCAGTTAGGTTAAATTGCATTTTGTGATTATTGTTATCAGAACAAGTGAACCATTGTCATGTGATGAAAATTCAGTTATTTTATGAGAAACAAAACATTGTCAAAGCGATTACGAATTATTGAAGTGTTGAATTTAATTGGAAAGTTGAAAGCCGTGATGCAAATCACGTAACTGTGTAAGTATGAGTTTTATACTTCTTTGCGCACTCAGTCAACCCCCCTTGCCCCTGTTTCGAAATGGGAAATCCAGAAAAAGTAGATTAGGAAATTAGGCATCGACAAAGATGACAACAGTACAAAGCTCAGCGGTAGCAGAAAAGTTGACCCTTCTCTGCGAACTTTCGGAAAGAAACTTCCTTTCCCCGGAAAGTCTTCTTTAAACTAAACTTAGATTTCAAAACGCGCAGATAAAGTCAAGTTCAGGAATATACAGCCGGGGTCATGCTTAGTGACTTCTGGGTTTTAACTCTGCTTAACGTAACCTGATGGAAAGAATTAGTGCAGAGAGTGCTCCCCAGAGGCTAGGCTGTGTATAGCAGACACTAACCATGCGAAGGCACATATTCAGTGATATGCTTTAAGACAGGGACTAAATTAAACTTTAGGTTCAGCACGTTGCTTCATTAGGAAGCAGCCGTACCGTTGATAGCAAGGACAATTGTTAATTGTTTAATTTAGGTTAATAAGCCCTAAACCACCGTTATATCGGTATCGGATCGGCACAGTATCTGCACGATATGCCATCCAGACTTTATTATTATTATTAAGTAATCAAAGCTTAGCATTAAGTAATAGCATCGTCCATTCGGCCGTTAGCCTAATTAATTAACATGATTCACTCATAAGGAGTAAGTTAAAACAAGCGCACCTAGCCTGAACTGCTAGTTCAGCCTAGTGCACTTTGGCCAGAAGCCAAGCCATTAGTAGTCCAGATACGACTTACAACTCAGTGGTCCCAGACCAGCTCAGAACCCTCAGTCAGCTCCTGTTTCACACTGGCCTAGATCCAATTCCAACCAGTCCAGCAGGGACAAGCCCAGACTTGTTCAAGGGCAAGCCCAGACATTTTCAGCCAAATCCTAATACAGGATCAGTTAGAGCTCTGGGGTATATAAGCAAGCCCCCAGCAGAATAAATCAGACTTGGATTACAATTTGACACTGAGAGGCCACCATTCACTGAGCACCCCGGACCAGGAACCTAGATGAAGCAGATGTACCTAGATGTCTAGTTAAGTAGAACTGAAACCTTTATAGATCTTAGAATAGTTATTGGACTTAGAATAGTCAGAGTATATTAGCTAGGACTTAGAATAGTAAAAAGCTTGGCATATATAACTTAGAATAGTCATGCTAGAATATATTGGACTTAGAATAGCCAAGAGCTTAAGCATAAAGGACTTAGAATAGTCATGCTAAAATAAATTGGACTTGGTATAATTAAGTTATGAAACGGGACTTATATAGTCAGTGTAGTTATTGAATACTAGAACTAAGGCCTAACACTGGCAAGGACGCATTAGCATCACCAGTGCCCCAGCCCCAGCCCCTTTAAATTAAGAGTGCTTAAATAGGGATGTAAGAGGGAGTTGCTAAACCCCACTAGTACTAACCGATTACCATGAAATAAACCATTATGTTTTCGTTCAACCAGTAAAACTTGTGTGGTCTCCCTTACTTGCATGCCGATTGTGATTATTGTAAAGCTGCTGTTGTCAGATATTATTATTATTGCCGGCCGGTGTTGAGCTAAGTCTCACACAACATAAACTAGCGTAACTCAGTTTAGGTGTTTTACACTAAGTTTACAGAATAAAAAACCCAATAATAAGTCAAGAAACTTACCAATCCGGAAATTCCCGTTTACATCCACCCGGACGACTAGAGGGCTAACCTCTGAGGATTCGGAGGAGGAGCCCGAGGATAAAACCGTGATAAAGTAACAAAATAAAAATATATACGTTAAGGAACACATAGTTCAGTTTAGCCAGGCTTAGAAATGCCCGAAAAACCCCAGATCATAAAACTAGGCCAAATATTAGCCAGGCCCTAAAAATCTTACAGCCGAAAAGTACCGGTCCCCAAAAACTATTCGGAAATTGTCCAATATTTTCAGATAAATCATGCATAAACCAGAAATATATGCTTTGGAAGCAGTATACTATGTTATGGTTAAATTAAAAAACCAGTCGTTAAAGGCAGTAACGGCCACTAAAAACAATAGCGCACACTACGTGGGAATCGGAATTCATTTTGGGTCAGACAAAGGAAAACCCTTCGTAACAAAGAGATCCATTGCTTAATAACGTTTTGAATTTGGCCGAAACTGCCATTGTTGCGAAAAACAAAATAATTTCCAGTAAAGATCGAAACAACTGAACAAATTCAGTTAGGAATAATCGACATTAAAAAGAAAAGTAATCCGCATCCGAAAGGAATTCCGAGTACCACACGGCAAATCCCCCCCACCCCTAACCGTAAGCAGGCTAACTAAAAACCCAGCATAAAATATAGTGATAAAAGGCCACGAGGCGGTCATGCCGAAAATTCAAAACCCAAAAACCAGAATCAGCCGGAAAATCATAAATTCATCATAGACTCATAAAGATTCAGTGCCGTATACGCAATAAAAACGTAAAACTAGCTATGAAATAAAATTATAACAATAGGGAAGCACAGTAGTAAACTGAGAACAATAGTCAAACACCATGCGGTAATCGAAACTTTCAATTTCCTACAAAGGAAAGCATTTACGCAGTTACGCAAAATAACCAATAAAAAGTATTATGGTAGTTAAAAGAGGTATCAAGGTTACAAAAGCATAAAAACAAATAAAACTAGAAACGTTAAAAGCTTTTTGTAGAAGCCGATTAAGCATACTCAACGATTTCTAACAAAGAATTTTCAACCACCGCATGGCCGAAGATTTCGTCATTATCAAGTAAAATTTCGGTAAATAAATAAACAAATCAGCAAATAAGTAACACCTAACTTACCAATTCAGCAACAGGCATGGCAGCCCGAACCTCATCGTAGAGGATCTCTACGTTCCTTAGGAGGGCCACCACCTGAAAAAGTCTTTTTCGCCAGCAATCCGGGCAGTTGCCACATTTACAAACGGGACGATCCATAGCTAGCAGTGGTCAGGTCAAGAGGTCAGGTAGAAGTAGGCAGAGGCGCCAAAATTACCTCCCAGAGTTCCAATCAGAACAGCGTATACTACGTCACGTGACGCGATCCACTAGATACAGCACCCGAGCTCTTCCCATTGTTAGTACACCAGTAAAAATTACCCGAACAAAAAAAAAAAAGGAAAATAAACACACAGAATAATTCGAATCTAAAAAAAAAAAATAACAGTACCGTATAAACCAGAAAAGAAAATTTTCAAAAAGAAACTCATTAAAATCCGATCACGACTAAAAACAGCCACAGCACACCAGGACTCCACCATACCCCCGCCCCCCAAACAACTCGCCTATCCAGCACTAAGAAATAGTATCCGATCACTAGATGGCGCAGTTTGATGAAACACGAGGCAAATCCTTCTCAAAAAAAAAGAGCAAAACCATAACTGCATAACAGGTATAGTTAGCAAAACAAAAATTTTAACCAAAATAATCAGACACAAAAAAAAAGAGACGACAGAATAAAGCTGACATTAGGCACAAATACTTAGCAAAAGAAATATATGTGAAAATAACCAACAAAAAAACCCATCAGTAGAAATAGTTTACAAACGTACCGAAACCAGAAATGTCAGAAACACATAACGTGCACGCGCCAATAAATAAGCCAATAAGTAGTAGGACGGAATAAATAAATTCCCGTGCAAAAAAAAAATTCCGAAGGTAGAAACTCACGTCCAGTCCCCGACAACTGAAAAAAAAGATTTCGCAGTAAAAAGCACATATGGAGCGCATAATCCAGTTATCCGAAAAACCATAAAAAAAAAGAGAAACTTGGTAAAGCTAAATAAGCTATTGATAAGAAACTTGGAAAAGCTAAATAAGCTATTGATAAAGGAACTTGGTAAAGCTAAATAGGCTATCATTAAGAAACTTGGAAAAATACAGAAACTTTGATCAAAAACCGTCCAAATAACGAAAAATACAAAACGTGGCAACGCATGCAAATAAACCTAAAAACTAAGAATAAACAACAAACCTGGTCAAGTCAAAAACAAGCTTTTAGAGAAAACTAGCCAAAACAAAAAAAAAAAAGGTAGAAAAAAAAAGAAAGAGAAATGAGAGAGAAGAGAGTTTCAGTAGACCAAACTTGGTAGAACAATGCAATACCCGAAAAAAAAAAACCCAAAAAAACAGGCCTTAAAATAGAATCTCTTGACAGAAACAGTGAGGACTAACATAGCATGATAAACTTGTGAAACAGGTCGTTAAAACAGTGTACGATGCGTTACCCCCCGACAAGAAACAGTAACGGTGCAGATATTTTATTCAATCGTTTCAGAACCCCCATGACGAGCCATTATCGCCCGACAAGCCATTATCGCTCCTAATAAAAAAGAGAGAAACAAAAAATGTTCTGTTTAGCGTCACAGAAGTGACAAAGCTCAGTGCGAGCAGTTCAAAAATTGTTTCTGTTTAGCGTCACAGAAGTGGCAAGGCTCAGTGCGAGCAGTTCAAACATTTTTCTGTTTAGCGTCACAGAAGTGGCAAGGCTCAGTGCAAGCAGTTCAAACATTTTTCTGTTTAGCGTCACAGAAGTGGCAAGGCTCAGTGCAAGCAGTTCAAAAATTTTTCTGTTTAGCATCACAAAAGTGGCAAGGCTCAGTGCAAGCAGTAAAAAAAAGAAAATACCATGCCAGCAGTGTAGTGTATGATTACAGTGATCCTAGATACTGCTAAGCAGTCTTTGGTCAACTGTCATCTCATAACCTAATTAGCTTATAGTATTAACCAATCACTGTTGTATCTGGAGTGACATCACTTCCCATGATGCACTCCACCTAAAGTTATATAAAGGCTTGCAGCTGCCATTTAAGCTGCTGCTCACTTAGAACCCACAACCTGTAGTGGTGTCCTTTATTTAAGACATAGAACATTACAATGGCGACGATGTAAGGGATTTAATTTAAGTTTAATGTAAACTTAATAAGTAACCATTGCTTAATTTTATTTGTTTTAAGCCCGTGCTTGGAATGGGTAAGAACAAAAGCAATTGGTCTTCAAAACTTAAACTTTTGAGCTAATTAGTAAGGAAAGAAAGTACCTCGCATGCTGAAGAAGAGCTGCTATGAGTAAACTGGCTCCTGGAGCAGCTGGGGCTGTTCCTCATGGTGGTGATGACTGGAAATTGCCGTAGAACCAGGGACTGCAGACTTGGTGGCGTGGTTAGTCCAGCTTTTGGTACAGGTCAGAAGTACTTTTTCCATCTTCCACAAGGATAGGCAATGTCGGCACTGGCATGGGGATTTAGTGTAGGGACTAGCTTGTTTGGGGGGAATTAGCAGTGCTGAGTTTAAGTTGGTGTGTTGAGTAGCCAATATTGAAACATTTAAAGCTTCAGTAACGTTTAATGAAAATTGCTTTAATGCAGAAGTTAGCCTAACGTTTGAAAGTGGTGATAACGTTTAGAAGGATAATATATTTCAGAGTACAGGAAATTGAGTTGATAAACGTGTTAGAAGTGGTGTTAACTAGCTTGTGTTAAAAAGCTAAGGTTGATAAAATTGTTTAAATTACATTAAATGCTTTTGCAAGTGTGCAAGTTATGCAATATGCATGTGGTTTACCTATAATTTCGAACAAATTTAGCCTGTAAAATGTTGGCCATCAAGTGGTTGTGAGTAAATTTCTAAAAGCATAGTAGCGCATGCTATACGATTTTACTGCACAGAGCTTAGACGACCAGTCGAAGTGTAATTTCATGTAGTGTGTAAAGCTTGTATACTGTGCCTTATAAAATAAGGGGATTGCATAGCAAATTTTAATGCTGGTCATAACTACTGCACAAGAGTGTTCCGGTCTGTGTGAGTACTAGTCATTGCAGCTGGTAGTGGAACCGGTTGGGCTGAATTGTGTCAAATAGGTTATTTATTAATTATTGCTGGCGACGATAATTAAGTGTGACCTAGCCGGTCACGCATGGGAATTTGATATCCTATGTTTAAAAGAAACTGTGTTAACTTGTAAGAGAACAAGCAAGAGCAGTAATTCTTGGAAAAATTAAAATTCTTCAAATTTAAAGAACTAGTTTAACTTAAAGTGGGGAGAGACCGTTTAAATGTAAATTCGGTTAGCCTAGTTTAAAGTTTCTAGTTTGTGTAGACCTTCTTCTTGTTGCTGGGTGCAACGAAGGCCTATCCGGTTAAATTTAAGAATTGTAAGGCGTATCCTTACGCACTTGATTTTTGATTAAATTAAGTATAGGGCGCTGGTGTTTGTTATTCCTACAGTTGTGATAACACCTCCAGCTATGCCTCCAGGTATTCAAGGTCGAAAGTTAGAGGAATTTGATTCAGGTGTAGAAACCTGGCCTGTTTATTTTGAACGGGTCGAATTGTATTTCTCGGCTTTTGACGTGCCTGATGATAAGAAAGTAGCGTTGCTGTTAACAAGCATAGGTGCTAAAACATATGGTTTATTACGAAACCTGTGTGCACCTAACGCTCCAGCAACTAAAACCTTAGTCCAAATTAACACGCTGTTGACAGGTAACTTATGTCCTGTACCTAACTACCTTTGTGAAAGGGTCCAGTTCCAAAGGAGGGAGCAGAATACTAACGAATCAATACATAATTCTACATAACTACATAACTGAATTAAAGAGGCTTACCCTCTATTGTAGTTATGGTCCAGCCGATGGAACTAAGCTGGAGACAATGCTCAGGGATAGATTTGTTGCTGGAATTTGCAACTCCGACACTTTGAAATCTCTGTTGGCGTTGGATCCATCTACAGTTACATTTGATTCGGCCTGCAAGTTTGCCCTCTCTCAGGAATTGGCGGAGAAAAATGTAAGTCATTTTCAGGGGGCAAGTGCTCATTCAGTGTAGTTTAAACGTCCATTTAAAAATAAAAGTAAGTCTAACAATGACAATTTGTGCTTCTGTTGTGGCAAACCATCGCATGTGAAAGCTGTGTGCAGGTTTAGGAAGCATCAGTGCTCCGCCTGCGGGAATGTTGGGCACCTAAGTCGAGTGTGCAGGTCTAGCAAGCCTGCGCCGACGCCCTATTCTCATAAACCCAAAACGGTCAAAACAGCTGGTAAAAAGAAAAATCATAAGTATTCTGGTAGGAAAGCACTTAATGTTGAAGAATCATCAAATTATGATTCGGACGACACTGAATGTAGTTTGGATGAAGCAAGCCCTGATTCTGACGAAATTTATTCTCTTGCTACGGATAGGCGAAGCAAACAATGGATGATTCGTGTTCAGTTAAATGGCCATGAACTTCCATTACTAGTTGATTCGGGTGCTGATTCAACTCTTATTCCAGTTAGCTGGTACAATAAATATTTCAGTAATGTCAAGTTAAACCCAACTAGAATTACGTTGAGGGCTGCTGGTGGAGTAGTTTACAAGCCTTTGGGTATTGTGAGGCTCAACGTGCAACTAAACGACAAAACTGAGGTATTATCAGCAATTGTTAGCCCTGATAGTTTTTCACCATTATTTGGGCGGAGCTGGATGCGGAGTCTTGAATTGGACCTAAATCAATTCTATGCTGAACCTGTTCATGAGGTAGACATATTATAAAAATAATAGAAATAATAGATGTTTATTTTGTCTCAGACGAGGAGGTGTTCAAGAGATTCCCTAAGCTATTTTCGCCAGGTTTGGGGAAACTCAAAAGATTTTTAGGCCAAAATAACTTTGAAAAAAGATGCAGTACCAAAATACTGCAAAGCCAGACCGGTACCCCTAGCTGTAAGGGCGAAGGTCGAGGCTGAAATCGACAGACTTGTTCAGGAGGGTGTTCTTAAGCCTGTGGATTGCAGTGCGTGGGCGACGCCCGTGGTCTTGGTTTTAAAGCCTTCAGGAGACGTCCGGATCGTGGGGGATTTCTCAGGCACTGTAAATCCGCAAATGGATATAGAATACCACCCGGTTCCAAGGGCTAAAGATTTATTTTCGAAATTAGCAGGGTGTGATACCTTTTCGATTATTGACCTTTCGGATGCTTTTCTGCAAGTTGAGCTTGACGAGGATTCAAAGGCCCCGTTAACTATAAATACTTGTAAAGGCCTGTTTCAGTTTCAGAAACTCCCTTTTGGGCTGGCTAGTGCTCTTGGCATTTTCCAGAAGCGTATGGAATGTGTCCTTAGGGATATCCCTAGAGCTGACCCATTTTTTGATGACATTCTAGCTGCTGGAAAGGGCCAGGACCACGATAAGACCTTATTCCAAGTTTTAGAAGCCTTGCAGGAAAACGGTTTGAAATTAAAGAAGAACAAATGCCAACTCCGCAGAGACAGTATAAAATATCTGGGATTCAAAATAGATAAGAATGGGGTTTCAAACCTGCCTAACATTCTGGACGCTATAAAGCTAGCACCTGAGCCTACTAACATTCAAGAGTTAAAGTCTTTTTTGGGCTTTATTAACCAGTATGGAAAATTTGTACCACATTTGGCGACCATACTGGCTCCATTAAACAAGTTGCTTTCTCCAAAGAACGCCTGGAAATGGAGTAAGGAATGCTCAAATGCTGTCCAGAAGGCTAAGGCTGCGTTTCTAGATTCTAAAGTGCTGGCGCACTATGACCCTAAGCTGCCTATCAAGCTTATTTGTGACGCGAGTCCCTTAAGGGTCGGAGCGCAAATAGTTCATACTTATCCAAATGGCGAAGATAGGCCTATCGCTTTTGTCTCCAGGGCACTGTCAAAGGCAGATATGGGTTATGCCCAATTTGACAAAGCGGCTTTATCGATAGTTTTTGGGGTTAAACGCTTCCACCAGTATTTGTTTGGGAGGAGGTTTATATTGCAAACTGATCAGAAGGCATTGCTGTGGGTGTTCGGGAGCAAGGTGTCAATTCCAGCCATGGCAGCCGCACGTATCCAGCGGTGGGCAATTTATTTAAATGGCTATGACTTCGAACTCCAGCACATCCCTGGCAAGGAAAATTTAACAGCTGATTTTTTATCTCGTATGCCTACGCCATATGAACCCCCTTCCAAGCGAGCTCCTGGTTGGAGGGTTATGAATTTGGAAACCATTGAGTCACTTCCAATCTTAGCTGACCAACTAGAATATTACACTATGAAAGATAAGCTGCTGGCAACAGTTTATCGATATACTAGAGATGGTTGGCCGGATAAGGTTGAAAGCGAGGATTTGAAGCCTTATTTTTCTCGTAGACTTGAGTTATCTCTTGATAGTAATGCAATATTTTGGGGGGTACGTCTTGTAATTCCTGAAATATTGCGCAAACAAGTGCTTGAGGAACTTCATTTGGGCCATTGCGGGGTCGTGCGTATAAAAGCTCTTGCTCGTTCCCGTGTATGGTGGCCTAAAATTGATAGCGATTTGGAAAGTTTGGTTAACAAATGCATGGCTTGTCAGGTGAACCGTGATGTTGGTGCTAAGTTAAAGAAACATGTTTGGGAACGACCTGCATTGGCGTGGGACAGAATCCACCTTGACTTTGCAGGGCCGGTTCATGGAAAAACGTACATGGTATTGTTGGATGCACATTCTAAATTCCCATTGTCATTTGTTTATGACATGAAAACAACAACGAGTGGTGCTGTTATATGCATTTTGCGTGATTTATTTGCAACCTATGGTTACCCCAAGGTTTTGGTTAGCGATAATGGACCACAGCTAAAAAGTAATGAGTTTGAAAATTATTTAAAACAATGTGGAATTCGGCATGTAACATCCATTCCGTATTTGCCAGTCCGAAATGGGGCTGCTGAAAACCTAGTACGGTCGCTAAAACGCAGTTTAAAAGCGAGCCTAACTCAAGGTTTAAGCCTAGAAATAGCACTGACTAATTTCCTCCTACAAGCTAGAAATATCCCTCATTGCACTACAGGTGTGACTCCGTCAAAAGCTTTCCTAAAAAGACACGTGCGTACACGTTTAACTCTCATGATACCAAGTGTTGCCGATAAAACTGCTCTAAGGCAAGACCGTCAGCTAAAACCAACAGCTAATTTATGCGAGCGCACTTACCAGTTGAACGATAAAGTTTTTTGTACAGATGCGATGCAAAATGCGGCGAAAAACTGGTTGCCGGGCCGAGTTGCGAAAGTGCTTAGTCCGTATGAATATGAAATAAGGGTAAAAAGCGGTGTTGTTCTCCGGAAATCCGGGTCGCAATTACGCATGCGTGTAGCCGAAGATTCGTTGCTTGATTTGCCGGTGTCCAATGGGCAATCGGATACGCAAATGTGGAACATTAATCCAATCTTTCGTGCGCCGTCGGGATGTGAAGCTGTGGCCTCTCGGCATGGTCCATCACAGGTCGTGCAGTCGACTCGTCGGCGAAGTTTTGTTTTGCCGCAGCTTACACCACCAAAGGTCCGAAGTTCTCCCGTCAAAATGCATGTTTTCAATAAAGAATTGTCTCCCAGTAAAGTTAGTGAGGATTTCCCGCCCTTGTTGTCGCCTCCGAGTGAGTCTATACGGAAAACTCCATTAAAATTATCGTCGGTTGCTGGTGACGTTGGAAAGCTCCCTGTGTCAGTGCCGGCGTCATCGTCATGTGCTATTGCTCGGCCATCGCCGAGCGTGGTTGAACTGCCTTCGTCTGCGCCAATTAGTGTTGCTCGGCCCTCGCCGAGCGTAGTTGCTATGCCGTTGCAAAAACCGCCGGTTTCACGGCAAGAAATTGGGACATCTGCTAGGCAGTCTCGCCGAAAAGTAGTTCTTCCCGAACGTTTTCGCAGTGAGGTGGTTGTGGTTTTGGGGGGTAGCCAAATTTTGGGAATTTTTTTTTTCCGCTTGTTTTGGTGTGTTTGTTTTTGCATTTTTGTGGTAACAACGTTGTTTATTACATTTTTTATTGGAACAAGTGGGTTAGATGGTTGATACTTTTCTCCTTTTTCGGCTTTTTGATTAGAAAACTGTTGAATGTTAAGAAGGGGGGGAAATAGTAGGTATTAAATTTAGGGATATTAATATTCTAATATAGTTATATTAAAAATTGCTCTCTCCGATTATAGTCAGGTCTTGTATATATTGTATATAGAGGTTGGCATGCAATGCTTCTTGTTGTATATTGTATAGTTTAATAGTAATTAATTATACTGACTTATAATGTATCGGGGGTGATTGTAATGTATGATTACAGTGATCCTGGATACTGCTAAGCAGTCTTAGGTCAACTGTCATCTCATAACCTAATTAGCTTATAGGTATTAACCAATCACTGTTGTATCTGGAGTGACATCACTTCCCATGATGCACTCCACCTAAAGTTATATAAAGGCTTGCAGCTGCCATTTAAGCTGCTGCTCACTTAGAACCTACAACCTGTAGTGGTGTCCTTTATTTAAGACACAGAACATTACAAGCAGCACGACAAAAGCATGGCAAGCGTCACATCAGTGGCATAATAAGACAAGACAGCGTCACACGAGTGGCAAGGTACTGATTGAGTGCAGAGAAAAATCACCACACCAGTGATAAGTTCCATGAGGGAAGCGTTGCACAGGTTAGAGCACCACAGAGGT